>CAXHKU010000440.1:210000-223419 GCA_964017125.1 Flabesymbios commensalis
TTTTTTATGTTTCGTCTAAGAAATTGTTTGCTTTCCCTATTATCTGATTATGTAGGTAATACCCATTTGGTGTTTTTTCTGGTCAACATATTTTTCATCAATTTCGACAACAAACTTTTTTTTTCTGTCCACATTTTCAACAAACGTTTTTTTTTCTGACTTTTGTGGCGACAAACTATTTTTTATTTTTTTTCTACGCCCCCCCCCCCCAGATATCAAAAGGTGCATCCCTTATTAAGGGACGCACCATCCGAGGGGTGTGGCTATAGTTTTGATTGGTTTCACAACTTTTTTTCCGACTTTTGTGGTAACAATTTTTTTTCGCATTCCTTCTATCCCCCAGGATGCATCCCTAAAAGTCCTACTTTTATAGTAGGCCTAGACTATAGATCTGGTAGTAGGCCTACTGTGCCAAGTCTGGATAGGATAGCTGTCTCGCACTGCACGTCTTTGGAATGAGGAAAGTCAGCCATGGAAAGTCAAAACAGCAGTATCTGCTTAATTTTAAGGTAAGCAGATACTGCTTTTTGGTTTTGCAGGGTATAATTAACGGTACTACTAGACTCTAGAGCATGTCGAGTCTGTTTTGGACACCAGATCCTGGGAGTAGTCTTTTTTTCAATTTGATTGGTCGCTGTTTAAATTTTTTGAACAATTTTTTGCTCTGATCTTTTTTTTCATCTCCCCCCAACATCCCTGGGAATTTGGTGGGATTTTGGTGTGTATTAATTATCGAAGTTAGCCCATTATGATTTGGCATGTAATAAATTAGATTACAGCTGTCATATTATATTTCTCCATTACCTTGAAATTTAATTTAATTTAATACATGCCAAATGGTCTAACTGCCAAATACATATCAAAATTCCACAAAATTTTCAGCTATGTTGGGGGAAGATAAAAAATGATCCAAGAAAATTACACAAAAAAAATTTGAATAGCAAATGAGAAAATTGAAAAAAAGGCTACCCTAGTATTCCCAGGATTGGACGAAAAAGACTAGTCTCAAGTAGTTTATTCAATTAAACTAGTTAACCAGCAGAGAATAGACATTGCCGTGGGCTAATGTTGTTTCAACAGCAGAGAAAGGTTGGTGAAATGAGGAATACCAAAAATATAATGATACATACACCTTCAGTGGCACAATGGTCTACTTCATATGCCTGCACTCACCCTTTTGTGTCAGTCAATTCTACATTGAACAGCATTCTATTCTGGTTATTTAATTACCTGGCTACTCAAGTTTCTTTAGGCCTACATATTGTGTCGCATTTGCCTCTAGATATAGGTTTACCTACTTTCACCATATAAAAAATAATTATGTTCTTCTGGTTATTCAATCATGCAATATTATTTTGTTTTCATTCACTGAGGGGTGGGAATTGCAGTAACATTTCACAGCTCACTGTGAATCAAATTCATAATACCATAAAATGAACTGATTTACTATTTTCTTGTCATTTATCATTAAATTGTATCATATATTATGTCTCTGCTTAAAAATAGAGTACAGCAAACAACATTATTTTGGAAATGCACATTAAAAATTATGTAGGTACAACTTATATTTTAAAATTATTTCTGTTTCCTACCTTTAATTTATTAATTTATTAATTTGCAGGCACTAAATATGGACTGTGGAGATGGTAGGATCCTGTTTGCTGAGCATTCCTTGTAATGTCAACTCCAAGTATTTGCACTGACCATGCTGAAAGGACTTCTTTCAAAGATGTGAACACAAGTAGAACTCTATGTGAAAATTGATGCATCACTTCAAAAACATCAATGAGATCTTGATCCTGTTTTAACCTATATTTTCACAGGGCCTACATTTCCTACACATGTAATCAACAAACCTACTTATTTTCTTTCCTCACTAAATTATTCTTTTATCTGAATTGGGTAAGATTAATCTTCAACCTGAACACTTGACAGGAATTCATTTATTTCATATTACATATATCACTATATTTATAGCATTTCATTTGTGTGTCAATTTGGTTGGCAGCAACATATATTGTCCTGATTATTAATTATTTTTGTTTAATTTATGGCTCAATATATCTTGAAAAAAACATCAATCATTTATTTGTGTAATTTTACTTGCCTTTGATAAGTTTTGATATATTACTTTATTGACTGCCCATAAACTTGATAACAGTAAAATTAAAAAAATCAGAATATAGCTGTTGTTCTATCAATTTTACAATATAACTCCATGAACAATATGTGTGTGTCTTACTTGCAATATTCAATGTGAAAATTAACTTAAAAGATGCTTTGTTTTTTAGGATCATAATAAAATGTGAAAACAGTTTGTTGGGTAGGCCTCCATTAGAAATGTTGTTTGTCACATATTGCTGGTTGATTATAAGTTATACTGAGGATGTGAAGCAACTATTTGAAGGAACTGTGATTCAGTCCTGATTTATTTATCACAATTTAATTGGTTATTGATAATTATTATTGATCATCATAAATTGGTGTGCCAAACTGATCAATCCCTATAATGATCATCACTAATTAGGGGGCCCACATTCAATCTTTAGGGGGGGGGGAAATAAAATTGGGGCATATTGCATGGAATAAATAATATATTTCAGTTCTACATTGTAACATTTGAAAAAAACATGTAATACTTGAATTTTTAGCGAGCCAGGTTGAAATAAATAATTTGTCCAGGACTACCGGTAATACCCCAGCCTCTCCTAAAATCCACATTAGACTCTAAACAAATTCAATCTTGGCTCACATATACCACCCATCTTTACTGCTTACAAATTACTGATGGTATTTATGTACTTTTTGTGCTTTTAATTTTGTAAAACTGTGAAAAAATATTTTTTTCAATTTTGGTTCTAATTTTGAATAGGAGTCAAATTGGATAAAAATGAGAAAACACAGTAGTGTCGGCTATCATTACACTTTTTTTTACAAATTTTTACCTTTCAATCCCCCCTCTTTTCATTCATTTTCTATGACACTGGACTACAACCCTACTGATGCAAATAAGGCACATGCTGTATGGTGACAGCAGAACACAAATGTCTGAACCAGAGGCCACACTCTATAACAATACAGATTTTTGCATGTTGTATTGCCCCTAATACTGATTTTAATATAAGATGTCATATAAAATTATTTTTGAAATTATGCGGTATTGAAACCACAGTAAATAGGCTTGTGGTACATGTACATAATCGGTCAACTTATTTTCATATCCGATTCTGTTATCTTTTGTAGTTGTGAAAACTTGAATACAAAAAATCAATATTTTGAACAAATCCCCCTGTAGGCCTAAAACATAAAAGATAAAAATGTCTGGTCTCATACATAAAGGGCAAAACACACCAACGCGAGCGCAATTATGCATGCTACGAGTGACGTGACGACAGATGTGAAATAGCGTGACTGTTTACAAACCAACGCGAATACCAACGCGACATATGAAGCATGAAAACGCGCGTGACAAAAATATAGGCCTAACACTTTTGAAAATTGCGCTCCCGTATGCCTGCGCGCTGCTATATTTTAACAATGATAAAAAAATGGGTTTGATAAGTCATGTGTGTTTATTGCACATTAAAATATACTTTTGTAATCTTTTCAGCTAATAAGTGAGTTGGGCACCATTCAGAAAATTTTGAGTGTAAAATAAAAGACCTATATTACTGGAATATTTAATTTATCTCTGAATCCTTGAATTGATTTCTAATGCTACTCTCGCATCTATAGACTCATGCCTACTAAGTGGTGTGGCCTGATGTTAAAGAATTAATCCCATGCCTAGTAGGGGCAAATCTAGAATCCCAGATATTTTTAAATTATATAAATTTGACTGGTCTAACATTAAACGGCGCCACTATACAATCTCCCGGATGGGTGTGTGTGGCGCTCCGGCCAGCCGGGCAGAAAAATGTCCCCGAAAAATACTCGAGCCCCCTCCTAGACCTGGAGCCCCCTCCCTGGTCCTGGATATTCAATGGTGGCCCCCTATTAAGCAAAATGGTGAGGAACATCCAAACAAGTAGGCTAAATTGTAGCCTAAGTGTCTATCAAATAAACCATGCCTAGCCCTAGATGACTGATGTTTGGGAAATTTGATGAATTGTCAGGCTAGGTCCATTTATTATGTTGGCTGCTGTCATTGATTGTTATCATTTCCAGCTGACACAATTACTGGATTAGGCCTAGTAGGCCATACATGTAGGCCCTAGTAGATCTTTTGTTTTTTAAGTAGGCCTAGACATAAGCTACTAAGTAGTCTATGCCTACTATCAAATATAATAAGGCTTATTATATTCATATTGACTGTAATCACTGACACAATCATGACAATGGTAACCCTATAGACCTAGACTAGTCCTACAAAAAAATTCTAAGGCCTAATTTAATTACATGGGCCCAGGGTTGTGGTATTGTCATTCGACAAGGGATGAGGTGGCAGTCGCTGACACTGACAGTGAGGGGCAACACTCACACTCGCAGTCAGTAATCATTTGATCAATAGCGGCCAATAATGTGTGACAGGCCATAGAATGTCGGTTTTACTGTCTGTGTCACTGTCAGTAATTGACAGCGAGTAGAACAGCGGACGCCCTTCGAAAATGCCTGTGTCGCCACAACTTCAGTCCAGAGCCTCAGACTCGAGTCAGAGACATGTACTGATGTAGACCAAGGAGTCGTAGTCTAGGCTTATAAATATAATACCAGTCAGTCAGCGTCACGTCAAATAAATAATATTTTAAAGAATAGGTGGCCTTTTAAAAATAATTATTTTCACTGCAATGATCGAAAGCACTTGTGAGAGTGACTGTGTGAGCTGGTGTCATGGTGAGTGTGTAGCCGACCAACGGCAAGCGTGATGTGACATGCATGCCACAGTGCCTGTGGATGTAATCTGCATATCATGTCTTTAAAATTATTTATAACTCATTTTAATCCACAACATAATGTCTACATAATCTTTGGAATATATATTTAGCTTGGTGAAATCATAAAAGATAATAAAAGATAATAAAAATTTGGACATACAAACTTGTTTGTTGTGAGCAGCTGTCATCATGGTCATACAAACATGACGGGAAGAATCGCTTGTTGACATTCTTCAAACATCGTACTGACGTCATCACGTCGAATCTTGGTAATACCGCCGGATCTTAGAATGTTGGCCAATTTTGAACTTTTTTTGCTCATAATACCTTTATTGTGTTTTCTATATTTTTTTTTGGTCCGGATTATTAATCAGGAAGATATAGATTATTAAATACCCAAAGATTGCACTGGATTGTCGACCCCACTTTAAGTACTGTATGTTTACAATAACCAATTAACCGTCAGTCCCAATTATACTCGTTGTTTTTCATTTTTTATTAGCACATTAAATACCAGTTTTTAAACATGTTAAAGATTAAACGTGAAATCAATTATTCCCTTGGGCCACTTTCATTTTGGCAAATCTGTAGCGCATGCTTTTCGTCGATTTCTCTGTCATGAACCGATTTCCTTGAAATTTAGAACAGGGAATTTTCAAGTCGGTGAAAATTTCGCAAAATAATATTCCATATTTCAAAAGTTAGACCATCTGACATGTAGTACAATTCTAGAATTAGTTTAATGGGTTTAAATTTAATATGTCAAATGGTCTAACTTTTGAAATACTGAATATAATTTTACGAAATTTTCAGGAATATTAGGACTTTGTTAAAATGCCTTTTACAAAATTTCATGAAAATTTGTTGATAATTGACGGAGAAATCAACGAAAAACAAGATTTGAAAATAGTTTACCTCCAGCTTGTAAAACTGAATAACAATAACTCACTTATTACAGAAGGTAGGGTGGGCGTGGCAGCCAAGACAAGTTAGTGCATAAAGTATGGCTGGTATATGTTATGTGCTAAACAAAGTGGTATGCTCATCAACGGGGATATAGATAAAGTACAAACATTTTGTTATAATAGCCATTCATCACTAAAGACACTCACCAAAATGTAAGGGCAGTTGACTTTATGTTTAGTTTTAAAATATATATCTTTAACACTCTAAATTGTAACATCAATAAAAAGCGTGGGGATATTTCAGATAAAAAGACTATATTTGAGAACTGTGAAAAGTTGGGAAATTAAGCAAACCTGGCATATCGTGGACAAGGCCTTTAAACGAAACTGGGTGAGTGCGCGAATTAGATAGCAATTTGTCTCTTTACACGTGTAACCTTAAAATCATATTGTTCATTTTTTTCAGATTAAAGTGACAGGGAAAACAGCAGATGTCTTAAAGAGCGATCTGCGACGTCTGGGTTTACACATCGTAGGACTTTAAGTTTAACACAAAACGGTATCCCGAAAGTAAGTTTATGCTTAACACGGTCCTTAACACTGAGGTCTAAAACCTATAATTTAAACCTGCTCAGGGGGTGGTTTAAGCATCGGTTTAAGACCGCGGCGTCGCTCAAAATCGACAAATTACGGCAATTTGTCCTGAATTAAAAAAATTATGTTCAAATTTGTTGCTGTTATTCGTTTACAAGACTGAAAATGTAAATTCGCGTTCGTTCTTTTTTACCCAGAACCTAGAGACACACATTTATTAATATGGGCCTACATGCTAGGTTATAGACATATGCCGTGATACCTGTGGAATTAATTATTCATAGTTATCGATGTGTACCACACAGCCCTGGTCCTTATACCCCAGTTACATATACATGACGCACAGCCCACGCCTTGAGTAGCAGAAATTAGAGCAGTGCGTGGTTGTGCGTTCATGAATTTTGTCAGGATATGAGAAGAACCAGCGAGTTTAGGACGAACATACAGCGTGTCATAAATAAATCAGGTGTATGTTGCGCGTTAGCAAGGCGACATAGTTAACGAATACACCGCGCATCGCCAGCGCGAGGCCGAATAAGTCAGAAAGCATTTAGCACGCCCCATATACGTTATATGTTATATATGGACATGCGTTAGGAACTCGTTGGATGGGCGCTATATGCGCGCTCAGTGCCGGCATTGAAATTGCACTGAAAATAGATTTTTTTTTGCCAGAGCGTCTGTCGTGCTATGTATCACATTGCTGCCCGTTGAGGACGCCGGGCAGTCGCGGGCAACACGCTTGCCCTGCGCTGCATGCCTGAGCGCTCAAGCAGACGTTGGGTACTCGCCCGCAGCTCGTCCAGCGCTCGAGCAACACACTGTGACTATGTTATTTCTGCAGCTTAACCATTGAAGCTCTAAAGAACGACATTTTATTTTTAATTAATTGAGGTGGCGTTTCACATGATACACGGATTTAAGAGCCGAATTTGTTATCAATTTGTCGAAATTACTTCCAAACATATAATGTTTTCATAAATTTAGCTCACATTTTTTCTTTTAATAATAGTTTCCTATGTACAAAACAAACTGATAAAATTTACTATAATCGTCGACATTACCATCCTAGGGTTTAATGCGCACTGTATGCGTCAAACGCGTTAGCAAAGCGCTGTTCATTCGCTCTTTGCGTTAAAAACACGCTGTGCATTCGCAACCAGCTAGCGAAAATTCTTCATTTTTTGTGCGCTGGACGTGCGTGATGGTATGTGTGACTGGGCCTATAGTCTTCTCGCTGTAAGTTGCGACCTGTAATATAATTTGGACGAAAAGATATCAATGAAAATAATGGTAATTAACCCAGTATCAATATAGGTATAGATTTTATATCAGAATATATACATTTATTTGAAATTGCACGGGTATTAGTTATTTACGGCAGAACATGAGGACGGATAACACCACCACGGTGATTCATATAAGGCAACACATTTTGGGGTATGTGGTCTTCATTATCATCGTCACCGCAGAATATGAGGATAACACCACCACGGTGATTCACATAAGGCAACACATTTTGGGGTATGTGGTCTTCATTATCATCGTCACCGCAGAATATGAGGATAACACCACCACGGTGATTCATATAAGGCAACACATTTTGGGGTATGTGGTCTTCATTATCATCGTCACCGCAGAATATGAGGATAACACCACCACGGTGATTCACATAAGGCAACACATTTTGGGGTATGTGGTCTTCATTATCATCGTCACCGCAGAATATGAGGATAACACCACCACGGTGATTCACATAAGGCAACACATTTTGGGGTATGTGGTCTTCATTATCATCGTCACCGCAGAATATGAGGATAACACCACCACGGTGATTCATATAAGGCAACACATTTTGGGGTATGTGGTCTTCATTATCATCGTCACCGTTGAAGTCATCGATAAGGCTGTTACATTATCTTCCCTATAATTTACAGATATGGTATGTAAAACACATCATGTTACATCCACAGTGAGATTGGTTCTCATAGTATAGATGGTTCGATTATGAGTAAAAGTCAATCACTATGCTCACACTCCTCGTCACCATAATCACACTCCTCGTCACCAATAGACAATAGACAATAGACAATAATTTATTCAAACTCTGGCCGGGGTGGCATGGAGTGTAATATATATGAAATTAAACAATACATCTTTTATACACATAATTATAAAGATTATAAACAATAACAGAAAAAATACAATGTAAGCAGCAATCAAATGTAAAGATCAAAAATATTGAAAGATTCTTTTAAATATTTAACTAATTTTTTAATCACATTTGGATTTTGACTTGACATAATGTTTTTAAACTTTAAAACGTTTGGTCGTTGGTGACAATATTTGGGTAGAAATTGGTTTCTTACTTCAGACAAGATTGAACATTCTAAAACGAAATGAAATTCATTACATAGTGTGTTGTTATTACAAAAAATACATATTCTATTGATTCTTGGTGTGTTTGTATAACGTCCGACTTCAATAGGTAGCTTGTGGTTACAGGTTCTAAATTTACAAAATGTTTTTCTTTCGTACAATGGTAAAAAACAAAGATAATTTTCGAATTTAAATTCCGTCTTAAAAATACGATACAAAGTACATTTACTAGATTCGTTTATCTCATTTCGCCATTGTTGTTCATATTGGTCTTCTAATCGTTGTTTGATAATCACACTCTTCGTCACCATAATCACACTCCTCGTCACCATAATCACACTCCTCGTCACCATAATCACACTCCTCGTCATCATAATCACACTCCTCGTCACCATAATCACACTCTTCGTCACCATAATCACACTCCTCGTCACCATAATCACACTCATCGTCACCATAATCACACTCCTCGTCACCATAATCACACTCCTCGTCACCATAATCACACTCCTCGTCATCATAATCACACTCCTCGTCACCATAATCACACTCCTCGTCACTCCTCATCACCATAATCACACTCCTCGTCACCATAATCACACTCCTCGTCACTATAATCACACTCCTCATCACCATAATCACACTCCTCGTCACCATAATCACACTCCTCGTCACCATAATCACACTCCTCGTCACCATGATCACACTCCTCGTCACCATAATCACACTCCTCGTCACCATGCTCACACTCCTCGTCACCATAATCACACTCCTCGTCACCATGATCACACTCCTCGTCACCATAATCACACTCCTCGTCACCATAATCACACTCCTCGTCACCATAATCACACTCCTCGTCACCATAATCACACTCCTCGTCACCATAATCACACTCCTCATCACCATAATCACACTCCTCGTCACCATAATCACACTCCTCGTCACCATAATCACACTCCTCGTCACCATAATCACACTCCTCGTCACCATAATCACACTCCTCGTCACCATAATCACACTCCTCATCACCATAATCACACTCCTCGTCACCATAATCACACTCCTCGTCACCATAATCACACTCCTCGTCACCATAATCACACTCCTCGTCACCATAATCACACTCCTCGTCACCATAATCACACTCCTCGTCACCATAATCACACTCCTCGTCACCATAATCACACTCCTCGTCACCATAATCACACTCCTCGTCATCACCATAATCACACTCCTCGTCACCATAATCACACTGCTCGTCACCATAATCACACTCCTCGTCACCATAATCACACTCCTCGTCACCATAATCACACTCCTCGTCACCATAATCACACTCCTCGTCACCATAATCACACTCCTCGTCACCATAATCACACTCCTCGTCACCATAATCACACTCCTCGTCACCATAATCACACTCCTCGTCACCATAATCACACTCCTCGTCACCACCATAATCACACTCCTCGTCACCATGATCACACTCCTCGTCACCATAATCACACTCTTCGTCACCATAATCACACTCCTCGTCACCATAATCACACTCCTCGTCACCATAATCACACTCCTCGTCACCATAATCACACTCCTCGTCATCATAATCACACTCCTCGTCACCATAATCACACTCCTCGTCACCATAATCACACTCCTCGTCACCACCATAATCACACTCCTCGTCACCATAATCACACTCCTCGTCACCATAATCACACTCCTCGTCACCATAATCACACTCCTCGTCACCATAATCACACTCCTCGTCACCATAATCACACTCCTCGTCACCATAATCACACTCCTCGTCACCATAATCACACTCCTCGTCACCATAATCACACTCCTCGTCACCATAATCACACTCCTCGTCACTCCTCATCACCATAATCACACTCCTCGTCACCATAATCACACTCCTCGTCACTATAATCACACTCCTCATCACCATAATCACACTCCTCGTCACCATAATCACACTCCTCGTCACCATAATCACACTCCTCGTCACCATGATCACACTCCTCGTCACCATAATCACACTCCTCGTCACCATGCTCACACTCCTCGTCACCATAATCACACTCCTCGTCACCATGATCACACTCCTCGTCACCATAATCACACTCCTCGTCACCATAATCACACTCCTCGTCACCATAATCACACTCCTCGTCACCATAATCACACTCCTCGTCACCATAATCACACTCCTCATCACCATAATCACACTCCTCGTCACCATAATCACACTCCTCGTCACCATAATCACACTCCTCGTCACCATAATCACACTCCTCGTCACCATAATCACACTCCTCGTCACCATAATCACACTCCTCATCACCATAATCACACTCCTCGTCACCATAATCACACTCCTCGTCACCATAATCACACTCCTCGTCACCATAATCACACTCCTCGTCACCATAATCACACTCCTCGTCACCATAATCACACTCCTCGTCACCATAATCACACTCCTCGTCACCATAATCACACTCCTCGTCACCATAATCACACTCCTCGTCATCACCATAATCACACTCCTCGTCACCATAATCACACTGCTCGTCACCATAATCACACTCCTCGTCACCATAATCACACTCCTCGTCACCATAATCACACTCCTCGTCACCATAATCACACTCCTCGTCACCATAATCACACTCCTCGTCACCATAATCACACTCCTCGTCACCATAATCACACTCCTCGTCACCATAATCACACTCCTCGTCACCATAATCACACTCCTCGTCACCACCATAATCACACTCCTCGTCACCATGATCACACTCCTCGTCACCATAATCACACTCTTCGTCACCATAATCACACTCCTCGTCACCATAATCACACTCCTCGTCACCATAATCACACTCCTCGTCACCATAATCACACTCCTCGTCATCATAATCACACTCCTCGTCACCATAATCACACTCCTCGTCACCATAATCACACTCCTCGTCACCACCATAATCACACTCCTCGTCACCATAATCACACTCCTCGTCACCATAATCACACTCCTCGTCACCATAATCACACTCCTCGTCACCATAATCACACTCCTCGTCACCACCATAATCACACTCCTCGTCACCATGATCACACTCCTCGTCACCATAATCACACTCTTCGTCACCATAATCACACTCCTCGTCACCATAATCACACTCCTCGTCACCATAATCACACTCCTCGTCACCATAATCACACTCCTCGTCATCATAATCACACTCCTCGTCACCATAATCACACTCCTCGTCACCATAATCACACTCCTCGTCACCATAATCACACTCTTCGTCACCATAATCACACTCCTCGTCACCATAATCACACTCCTCGTCATCATAATCACACTCCTCGTCACCACCATAATCACACTCCTCGTCACCATAATCACACTCCTCGTCACCATAATCACACTCCTCGTCACCATAATCACACTCCTCGTCACCATAATCACACTCCTCGTCACCATAATCACACTCCTCGTCACCATAATCACACTCCTCGTCACCATAATCACACTCCTCGTCACCATAATCACACTCCTCGTCACCATAATCACACTCCTCGTCATCATAATCACACTCCTCGTCACCATAATCACACTCATCGTCACCATAATCACACTCCTCGTCACTATAATCACACTCCTCGTCACCATAATCACACTCCTCGTCACCATAATCACACTCCTCGTCACCATAATCACACTCCTCGTCACCATAATCACACTCCTCGTCATCACCATAATCACACTCCTTGTCACCATAATCACACTCCTCGTTATCATAATCACACTCCTCGTCACCATGCTCACACTCCTCATCATCACCATAATCACACTCCTCGTCACCATAATCACACTCCTCGTCACCATAATCACACTCCTCGTCACCATAATCACACTCCTCGTCACCATAATCACACTCCTCGTCACCAGATTCACACTCCTCGTCACCATAATCACACTCCTCGTCACCATAATCACACTCCTCGTCACCATAATCACACTCCTCGTCACCATATTCACACTCCTCGTCATCTCAGTTTAACCCTTTCACCACCGGTGTCGCATATATTCGGGTTTTCATTTCTTATTAGCACATTAAGTACCACATTTTAAACATGTTAAAGATAAAATATGACATCAATCAGCAATATTTGAAAACAGTTTACCTCCATTTTGTCAAATCTGAATAATTTTCAATCATTTGAAGCTGTGAATCGCGTCAGCGAGACACAACTTCAAGTGGGTAAAAATTCAGAATAAATAATTTGGCGGTTAAAGGGTCAAGTAACGAGTTTTACCTCTGCCAGCAATTGGGCTTGAAACCATCATTCAATCTCCAGGGGGGGGGGGGGCATGCAATCTCCAGGGCGGGGAGGAGTATGTTTGAAATAATTGATTGCGAAATTCAGTTCTACGGTATAATGAGCATGTACCCGGTAATAATAAAAAAAAATTGAAATTTCAGTGCGCCGCCGCGCCGGGTTGAAAGAAATAAATCTAGCCCCACCCCCAGGATTGAATAGTGGCCCTCTGATGCCCGCATAGTGTACAGGTCGTATCAAATAATTAATTGGTGCGCACCAAAGCATTTGGTGCCCACCAATTAAATATTGGGATTATTTGG
>CAXHKU010000440.1:223619-309837 GCA_964017125.1 Flabesymbios commensalis
ATTGGGATTATTTGGTTTGGTGCGCACCAATTAAATACTTTCAGTCACAATTTATTTTCTTGAAAAGTCCCTTAAGAAGCTTCGTACTACATATTGGCGAATTGTAAATGTACCCCATATGATGACCCGGGAAACCCACTGTGCACTAAAATGTTTCATTGTACCCCCATACGCGTTCAGTGATTGATCAGTGAATGCCATAAACATCGTTGACACAAGTGAACATATATACAGTTTTACTTGTGGTACAATGAGGCGTGTATTTGCAATCTGTTTTGTTCAAAATAAAAGGTTCTGCTTTTCTAAACAAACATATCTTGGTCATATATATATATATATATATATATATATATATATACATATATATATATATATATATATATATATATATATACACCGAAGGATGATATTTCAATATGAGTTATCAAAAGTATTCTTTAATTAACTATATTCTTAGAAAATTTTCATTTTTTGTATCATGGTGCTCCAGTCTCCCCTACACTTGATGCAACAGTTTAGTTAACCATATGCTAAACTGCCTTTCTGGATACCTTCTTAACCATAAGGTTGCTTAACCAAATGATAAGAGTTTGAACCGGGCTTTCAGGATACGGCTCATAGTGTTTTAGTGAAAAATGTGATAATACTTTACCTTTCACAATATTCTGTGGTATAACGTTTTTTATTGATCTTATCACACTAAGCCAATTTTGGATCAGCTGTAAGCAAAATGGTGCCTCTCATAAGTTTATAATCTCAAATAATCGTGCTAAATATGTCTCTATACATAACAGTAGATATACTTTACTGTGGACGAAGAATAGACTGACATAATATGTAGCAAGTCCTGTACTCCTCACCAGCTGTACGGGCAGACTGAGGACTGCAGACTGAGGAGGACTGTGTGTCTCCCACTGTAAGGTCTGTACGGGCAGACTGAGGACTGTGTGTCTCACACTCTAAGGTCTATACGGGCAGACTGAGGACTGTGTGTCTCCCACTGTAAGGTCTATACGGGCAGACTGAGGACTGTGTGTCTCCCACTCTAAGGTCTATATTTGTTCTTCGTCATTATTCACAAGGACTGATTTGTGACAACAATCGATTCTTTTTGTCAAAAATATTATTAAAATTAGATGATTGTTTTTGATGCAATTTGTTTTCAAAGAGGCTTGAAATCAATGGTATCGTTATCATACATGGCGTGGTTACAGCAGGTTTATTTGAGCTACACAATTTTTAAAAGCATCCAATCATGGGATATTCAACTCTTTATGCCAATGGTGTCGTCTTGTAAAATACCAATATAGGTATGCTGTCAGATTTATGCTTTTTTCTTATTGCGTTCAACGTCATGGCATGTTCAAAAAATAGGTGGGATATATTTCCAATGGGTTTTTGAGCCAATCCAAGATACACTTATTCAATATAGACAGAGCAATCTTTGACAATCATTTTATGATTCTTCTGAAGTTGACAGTTTTGTCTATGTATTTGCTTCTAAAAAACATATCTATTGTCAAATGGGCACCAACTATTTATTTAAGTGACATATTGTAACACGATAACAAATTTATATTGTATCAATTACCAATATATCAGTCATCGCCATCTTGGACTTAAGTTCACGTGCGTTATCTTAAATTATTTCTATTTCACTATTTCATGAAATGTTATTGATATTTATTGCTCAGCACTGACACAGCGTTAGCCATTTGTATCAGTGATGTACAGCATCTTAGATATTGTCCCCAAATATAATGATATCTTAATATTATTTTTGAAAACACCATTTACAAGATGCAAAATTAAAATTGTATTATTGTTTCTACACTAATACATCGTCACACTGCGAAACCCCAGACAGACACCAACAACTTGAGTATAGGCCTACTTCTATTGTTGTTCGAAATTGAAATAATGGTAATTTTTGACAAATGTGCTTTTTGTCTAAAAATAAAAAAAATCACACTGACATCCATCCATCTCGAAGTGGATAAATCCTGTGATGATTTATCAGATCGATGAGATCCAGAATCCAGACCTTTTGAATGTTGATTTTTTTATGCGGCCTTGGGGATCTAAGGGTCACGGTAGCCTCCCAACGTTGAGCCAATGCTGGCTTGATATTGGCCCATCGTCTACGACGCTGGCCCAACATCAACCCAACGTTGGCTAAACGTCTCGTGTTTGATGGCAACTGAAGCGAGGTGTTTTCATTCTGTGAACGCAGTGACGTCACCGGAGACCGTTTTGAATGGCAACTCGGTGAAAACAATGTTATATAAGACCCCATACTTCATTCTATTAGCTAGCTCGGTGAAAACATTGGAGGTCAAGGCTATTGAGTGTCACATAATTGTTATCCCTGTATCTCCATTCTCGCTCACTGGATTCCTCGATGTAAAGGGCCGATAAATCATTTATTTCCCAGCTAACTGACAGATTTATATGTGCCAATTAAATCCACGCAGTGCCGTACATCGGTGGACAGTAGAGTACGCATGGTTACGTTGTCTGATTTTTCAATTGAATTGAGCTGTATGGACAGATCACATAAATCGGCACTTGTAGTGTGACCATAATGATCGCCGCCGCCGCGTGCAAGTTGAAACGTGTGGACAATAAAAAGCCTAGTCAAACCTCTGAGCACTGAGTCGATAGCCCTGAATACAAACCTATTTCGGCCCTCTGAGCACTGAGTCGATAGCCCTGAATACAAACCTATTCCGGCCCTCTGAGCACTGAGTCGATAGCCTTGAATACAAACCTATTTCGGCCCTCTGAGCACTGAGTCGATAGCCCTGAATACAAACCTATTTCGGCCCTCTGAGCACTGAGTCGATAGCCCTGAATACAAACCTATTTCGGCCCTCTGAGCACTGAGTCGATAGCCCTGAATACAAACCTATTTCGGCCCTCTGAGCACTGAGTCGATAGCCCTGAATACAAACCTATTTCGGCCCTCTGAGCACTGAGTCGATAGCCCTGAATACAAACCTATTTCGGCCCTCTGAACACTGAGTCGATAGCCCTGAATACAAACCTATTTCGGCCCTCTGAACACTGAGTCGATAGCCCTGAATACAAACCTATTTCGGCCCTCTGATCACTGAGTCGATAGCCCTGAATACAAACCTATTTCGGCCCTCTGAACACTGAGTCGATAGCCCTGAATACAAACCTCTGAGACTGAGTCGATAGCCCTGAATACAAACCTATTTCGCCCGAGCTGCATATGCAGCTGGGCGGGGGCCCTAGGGTAGTGGTTAGCACCGCTGCCTTTCACGCCAGAGTTCGGGGTGCGGTTCCCGGTCTCGGCGGTTTGAAAGAAACAAAAATGTTTCTTCCCATCCACGTGTGAAAGTCAGTATTGTGGTGAGCCTCCGTGACCGAGAGGTAGCGTACTCGGCCTCAGACCGCCAGGGCTCGAATTTCGAATCCTGTGTCTGGGGGACAGTGTCTTCTCAATCATCTCACCTTCCTCGGGAGGTTCTCCTGGCCCAGTTTAGCCTATATGTGCACAAAGGTGGCATAAAGGCCGAGTCATTTCATTTAATTTGCATATGCAGCTCGAGCGGAAAAGCCTTGAATTCAAGGCTATGATATCGACCGCATGTAGACATTCTGTGTTTTTATTATCACCTGTACGTATAACCCCTGATAACGAGCTGCTCCCAGTAAAATATGCATTCAATCTTGAAACACTGATATATATTGGGACTTAAATTTCACAAATAACATATATTTTCAGTCACTTGAAGCTGCGTTTCGCGGTAGCGAGACACAACTTCAAGTGACTGAAAATTGAAATTGAATATCTCAGTGATCTAAGGGTTAACCCTTTCAACCCTTAAAGCGCTGCATTTTTTTATGGAATCCTTGGAGGTCAAAGGGATTTTTTTCAATTTGAAATCATCACAAATGTCTTAGTTATAGCTCTGTCCCACTCATTTGAATACCTATGTTTCGGGTCTACGGCCATTAGAAATAGTTTTACTTTAACAGTGCGGGGATCGACTTTAGTCGTCAGAATCTGACGTCTACAGCCGTCAGATTCTGACGACTAAAGTGGATCCCCGCACTGTAAGAGTTAAACGGCTAATAGCGACTATAGTCGTTTTGATAGCCAATTATTTATTTTATTTTATTTTATTAGCCAATCAAATGGCCGTTATTGGGCTTAAAATGTGTTTTCCGACATCAAGATTTGCAGATGTTTGATCTACACAATTAAGCAAATATGAGTAATTTTCACCCACTTGAAGTTGTGATTCACGGTAGCGAGACACAACTCCAAGTGGGTGATACTGTAAATTATTAAATTTTAACTGTTTGACCTTTCTCAATGGTTTAATCAGATTGCAATTCAATTCTGACTCGGGTGTTATTCCAGTCCGTTTTGCACCTATACACACCAAAAAGTAGCCATGAAAGGAACTAAAATTAAATCTGCAAGTTGATTTGAGTTTTTAAATTCAAAGATCAACGGCCTACACATTTACGTTACGTTACTCACCTTTGCTCTTATCGACACTGAAGTACCCCCTGCCCATCCCACCCCTGAATAAATAAGTCGTGACAGTTGTAACATCCATACAGAATATTGCTTGTGTGGAATTGAAGTGACCGCAGATTGGAAAGGTAAGGCTGAGCGTTTTGAATATTTAAGGTTACGCGTCCAATGGAATGTCTGGAGATTTTGTCGAAACCTCTGGCCGAGACCACCATTTTCAGTCGTAGTTTCGTACACACATACCATATTATTTTAATTTCACTTACACAATCCTTTCATGGACACAACCGATTGTACTATATGTCCATCATACATAGGCCTACCTCTGGGCACATTTTGAGATTGTCTATGGGTCCTGTAGTGTAGGTGTGCGCTGGCAATAGTATGACGTTTAATACCAAACAAAGCACAACAAAAACACATACAAATGCAAAAATATCGTTACAAAATAATTGCATCGGGGGGGGGGGGGGGGGAGCAATAGGCAAGCCATATGTTGTCAAATAAAAATATTGCTACTTATAGTATGTTCCCGGTGATTTGCATATATTTTTATTCAATTTTCGGGCTATTTTTCGAATTATCCATCTTCAAAAAATCGCATTTTGTTACCTTAAAATCACGAAATTTTATTTTTTCCATTATTTTTTTCATTATTTTCTTCTTTAGGGCGTACTATCACATCTCTGCACTATACATTTTATTGATAATAATTTGTTTTCCATGATATATTATTTTTAATATGTGTTTTGTTTGCGTTTCTTTTTAATTAAAACGTCACAAAATGGTGTGAGCGATCTCGAAGCTAAGCCACCATACTTTCACAGTTTGTACTATGTTGAGGGGAAAAAGCAAAGTGAAAAAGTAAATTGTTGTGCAAATTAAGATGCGATGCTGAAGAAATTTCTCGTTGAGCTCATTTGAGTGCGCCGAAAAAACGGTGCGTCAGTTGAGTGCGTCGATGCGACTGGCATTTAATGTTATATAGAGTAACTTTTAAACTATATAATGTTTAAATAACATTATTCTGGAGGATCCGGAAGTTCATATAATAGCGTTTGCAAATGACAAACAAATGGCTGAGTATTGGTCGACAAATCAGAGAAAATCATTTATAGCAGCTAATCTCTACTATATATTCCAGTTCAATCTCTGTCATGTTATTCATTTCAGATCAAACCATGGGATTGCAAACATTACTCCTAGCCACAGTGTGGATGGCGACCTGCCTGACACCCATTACACATGGTGAGGACACTTATTGTAACTCCCCTCGAATTTAAATCAATTGTCATTTTGCTCAAGTTGATCAACAAAGTCTTGTGTATTGGTAAAGAACCAAGTCCTTCGACTCAGTTTTCAGAAATGTGAAATAATGCACCATGAGGGCTTAAGGCTTTCAGAGCGGGGACCGTCTTTATACGTCGAATTCTGTAGACTTCAGAATTTGACGTATAAAGACGTCCCCGCACTGAAAAAAATAAACTATGTATAATGTCCGTAGACCCATACAATAGGTATTCAAACGAAGCACAAAAAAGCGAACTAAGATATTTATAATGATTTCAATTTAAAAAAATGAATCTCCATAGTTTTTACAAAAAAAAATGTTGTAAGGGTTCTAGGAATATTATTCACTGGATTACTGTATTTATTAGATGACTGACAGTTATTGGTCGTTAAATTGGCCGTCGTGACCCCCCTTCGCCCCCCTCCCCCTCTCTCCCCATGAGGGCTCTTGACTCTCGGCATCTTCAATGATCTGTCTCATCAAGAACATTATTTACTTCACTATGTGATACTTCTATGTGAACCAATAAAGGGCGTGTGGGTTGATCACATAAACCAACGACACTACGTTGTGTTATATTGAGAGTCGTTGTAGTATCCTTGCATAAACTGAGAGTGCTCTGTAGGAGGCCTGGTGATAACACGTTACTGGTCGTTAAATTGGCTGTAATGACCCGCCTCCCACCCACGCAAGTGATTGCTCTTCACAGTCGGCTCTGTGAAACGACATTACACAAATATTTTTTATCTCTTTATAGCGACTTATTATAAGTTGTAATAACGACTTATAAGTCGTTAAATCGCTGTATAAATCGTTAAATCGACATAGATAAGTCGTTACAATGACTTATATAAGTAGTTAAATCGAAACGACTTATAAGTTGTTAAAGCAGCCCCTTGGGATGACATCAAATTTCGTTTTTAGTTTTGTAGTGAAGTAGTGTATCCCCCAGATCATGATTTTATTTTTTTCAGAGTTTTTAAATTTTTAGAAATATTTCTTATTAATATTTCTATGAAACCGCTTAAAACCCAAACAAACTTTTTGTATACCTAAACACATGCTGAAGGACGATTTAATGTTCCTACAGCACTGGGCCACATGTTGATGCCGTCGGCCCACCGTTGGGCAGACAATCAGTGTTGCAGGTGTATCACTTCATGTCCTGACTATAAGACACCAATCAGACACCAATTAGCGGCGATTGCTTTGATCTCCTCGGTCAAGACGTGGGAATATGTGGTGTGAAGTGCTGTATATTGCTGACTTGTTTTGTTTACATGTCAATATACGACCTTGAAATATAACTATTTCACTCTTTTTCGGTGCTTTAAAATTGTTTTTTGACTTTTTTGTATTTTTAGTTCAGATCAGTAGGCTATATATAGCTTCATATAAGTTAAATTTTCAAAATTGACAACATTGAAAATGTCTGATCCCAAGGGGTCCCTTTAAATCGAATTAGTTAGCTGTACCATAGCGATATAGCAGAGGTAGATTGAACGACTTATACGTCTTCATAACGACGTATACATACTAAGTGGATTTAACGACTTATAAGTCGTTATAACGACTTATGCTAAATCGATTTAACGACTTATACTAAGTCGATTTAACGACTTATTAGTCATAATAACGACTTATTAAGTTTATGTCTATTTCATGTTTAGCTAAACGTGATTTCTTTGCATTCGATAAGATTAAATGGCTTTGCCTTTTTCAACGCATAAAGCCATGCCATTTTATAACACCTTTTTAGAACGCTATGAGTGTTTCATATTTATCTTGAATATGTCGCATTAATCTTAAAGAACTGTTTTCTACCAGAAAGGTGGGAAAAAAAGAAAAGTGGCAAAAAGGGATTATTCACCAAGTTGATATAATTTTAGTTTTATTAAGAAGAATGTTGTGATCTAACAAATCGAAAGCTTTGCATCAATCTAGTAAAAGAACTCCGCAATATTCATTATTCTATATGGCAATAAGCCATGTATGATATTATATTATACAATTATAATTGGATAATGTAATTATATTTGCTGTGATGGGCCCATGACCGCCAACGCGTCTTACGCTGCAGCTCGCAGGTTAGATCTCAACTCTGGAATTAAGATTTCAAAATCTACTCCTCAACACTATCGTGGGCAGCTCTCGTGACTGAGACATATCGTAATGGGATTCCGATAATGTCTACCTGATTCATCATACAAACCTCTGTAAATCTCCTGATTTACACACTACGATGCTGCTATTGCAGTATTTGCCTCTTATATTAGCTTTGAAATACACATTATTATGTTTGTTTTCAGGGGCTAATTGTACTGATGCTGCTATTGAGGTGTGCTATTCATATTACCAGGCACCACCGTCAGATCACTTTTATTATGGTTATAATAGAGAAGAGTTGACGACACTATGCAAGTACAGAATCATCATCATGAGCATCATGATCATCATGATCATCATCATGATCATCATCATCATCATCATCATCATCATCATCATCATCATCATCATCATCATCATCATCATCATCATCATCATCATCATCATCATCATCATCATCATCATCATCATCATCATCATCATCATCATCATCATCATCATCATCATCATCATCATCATCATCATCATCATCATCATCATCATGCAATTCTCTTTCATAATGAAATCATGTCAGATAACAGAAACAAAAAAATGTTTTGACTGCGTCCGATCGAAAATAAATATCACATTTCATTCTAGTATTTCGATCTATTTTCAGCGCATTTGATCCAGTCGATTCATGTGTCAAAACGTTTGAAGACAACTGTGACGTGACATACAAAGCTTTTCTGGAAGGACAGAGGAAACGATACAGCTATATGTGTAATGAAGGATTTGAAAGTAAGTCCACAAAAATCGTATTAAAAGTGGTTGGTCAAGTAAAAGATATAAACACTACAACTAGTATTACGACTACTACTATGATCAATGATATATATATTGTATAGGTCATGTGTTGGCCTACGATAATAAACACACATAAATAGACATAAAAATAAATAACACTTTTTGTTGTACTAACAATTACTTGGAATATCAATTTGCAAAATTGCAAAATCACATTTAGATTGATCATGTTATATATGTGCGATAATAGCTGCAATAGATTCCTGGTGTCCCAAAACATACGTTGGCCTAACCATGCCTGATTTTTACAAAATGAAGAATCACTTTCTATTTTCGCTGGCAATCTTTAAAAGGGAAAAAAGGTATTCTTTTAAACGTGTTAGCGATACTTATTTTCAAATCAGCATTTTGTCAACTTTCGCAAATGTACCAGCCAGGACTTCTATAAGACCATATATGTATTCCCTCTAGAATGGGTGCTACGTATTTAAAACTGTGTTGGATTTAAGAAATGTATAACAATTATCAGCTCATGCATCTGCTGATCAAGTATAAATTTGTTTTTGTTCCGATTCTTTGCTAAGAGACAATTCCTTGTTAATGGCAGTTCTATTAGTATCAGGGTCAGCACAGAGGGATGGAATGCCACATTTGTGTTTGGCAAAGGCCTGATTGGCGACACTATCTGGTGTTGCAACCACTGTAAAAGGTAAAGGTAAAGGTGCAGGTTTATAGTCTGATATCAAGTCTGAAGAGCTAGCATCCGACTTTACATCTTACCCCCTGGTCACTGGACCTGTTCATTCGTGAGCCATTTCAACTCCACGGGGAACATACAGTCCTGCAGCCGTTTCGGCGCATTGAACTTATCGTACACATTGCCTTCTCTGTCCTACCAGGTACTCATTTTCACCTGAGTCAAGTGAAGCATGTCAAGTGCGCCATGTCTCTCTCTGTACTCAGGAAAATTTGGAAAAATTACATACTTAAAAGCGGGTGATTTGAATATACCCTAATCTCCTTCAATGTCTTCTCACAAAAACAAAATAATTTGATAAATCTGACAAGTAACAGGAAACAAATTTTGAAAAATGCCAAAGTAACAAACAGAAAGTGATGAGCGTATAGGCTCTGAAGATGCTGCAATTCCTAGATAATATCCAACATTTTAAACTAAAATGGTGTTGTAAAATAAAATGGGGATTATTGTGTGGTATTTTTAACCCAATGTATGTGTTTATTGACCTCAATAGATATAGTTCGCTACCAAGATTAAGTCACTATGTCAATTATTTACCGAAATGTAGCAACACAAATATTTTCTAGTTATGGAATGGCAGCCATTTGAATTTCGTCAATAAGGAAATATATTTGCGCCTGGATGTTATTTTATTACTAGATATCTGTTCTGCAGTAGCGGTAGAGAAAGATATAATTATGTTAAGGCAAAAACAATGTTAGTAAATAGCAATGATAAACAATGTCCTGAAGGAACTATGTCGTCACCGTAATCATAATATGTACACTTATTGACCCCACCCTACATGATTATCCGTTCTGGTGGGCCCACAACTAAGCATGTATACTCACATGGTATGCTCGGAAGCACGGTTGTGATAAAAAAGTAGCACAGCATCAAAAAAGTAATAAGTAACAAAAAAGTAACACAATATTAATATTACTAGCTCAAACATAGGTATACCTCCCTTTGCTCCCCACGTGATTGCGAATATGGCGGGTTATCTAAACTCAAACTGTGTGACTCTAACAATATAAAATTAGCTATTATGGTGATGGTAGTCATTTTGTGGAGTTTATGGTAACATTTTATACGCCCTCTGGAAATTACTAACAGCAAACTTCTCCTCACTGTAGGTAATATTATAAATGACAACACAATGTATTAAAAAAATAATAACTTTTGCTTCAGCTCGTGTAGAAAATGAAGCATGTTATGATGATAAAGATGTGCATGACAATAGTAGTAGCTGTCAACAAACATTTCTGATAAAATTGGATGACGTCCCCACTGGAGAAAACCAAGAAATGTGCAGGTATCATTATTAAACACTCAACTACTGTTACTTTGGGGATCACTTTGGAGATCACCAGACCCGAGGATGGTGGAGCAGAACGAATGGCCAAGCCAAATTATTTGTTTTCGCAGTGTCTTAAACCAATTTTATAATTAGCCATTCGATATGTTTTCTAAGGCACATGAGATTGAATTTTTATGGGTCAAAATAAATAGGCTGGAACCTTATTACTTTTTCGTAAATATAGGCATTTAGTTTTCTTACTATATATGGTTTGTCAGAAAATAACAGCAATGTGAACGTGAACATACTTCATCTGCAAGTGGGGCTTATAGTAGCGATGTAACACATGCCCGCTGTGGCTTGTGTTGTCATATTCAAACATAGGCCTACAATGAAATTCGTCTCCTAAAAACATTACACACAGATTTTCACTGCATTGCTTACAGTTTCCCCTCGGTAGTGCGTGATTCTTCGCTTCTTAAAGTTTTAAGTCTATAAAATGTATGTGTCTACAATTTCTCACCATATCTAAATATTTTAAAATCTAAATTGATTTATATATATAATTAGATGTCATTTTGTTCTCCAATGCAGACCCTGTAATTTCATTATGTTTGGTCTAGCAGTGCTTAAAGACGTCCTTGACTGGATGATTGCTAGCAAACTTAAATTTAACCCTGACAACGAGATATATTAGTCGGCTAGAAAGCACAACGCGAAAATGTATTTCCCCACAAAATAACTGAATGATGATTTGGATGTGAGAACAGTTGATTCGGCACGAGACCCAGGGGTGGAATTTGACAAAGACTTGTCGTATTAAGCCTTTGTTAGAATAGACATTCACTCATTGCCTAATTTTGAATAAATAAAAAATATGCACTTTCACGTATTAAGTAATTCATAGTTGGCAGCCTGTTTATCTGCTAAATTTGCCTTGACGTTTAGCAATATGCTTAGATGATAAATTACTTTTTCTTTTCCAGCTGTAGGATGGTGCTCTTCGCCAGTCATGCATGCGTCCCGGAGCCTCGCCAGTCATGCATGCGTCCCGGGTTCGATCCCCGCTGGTCTAGTGTGGGGTTTTCACCTTCTCAATGTGACCAGGCGATCACGTTATTGGCGTCCTCGTCGAGTTAAGGTTGAGACCAGTGTATCGACGTTAATTTCGTGCAGGGCCCCGCGCTGCGCGCTCATCACAGAAACAGACATCCAGCTTAAAGGCATGCCCCTCGCTGAAACTCATTTCGTCTCATTTCACAAATTATCAGCAATTTTGATGGCAATTTTATTTGGTTTAAAAATTGCATGAAGCTGTATGTATAGGGTTTAAATATATTATTTATTTAACATCTTCACATTTCAGAGTTTATAATGATTTGCTGAAATGCTTGTACAATGTATTCATCACTCACTGCTCCAGAGAAGTGGCTGACATGCAGGATAAGGTGGAACGACTAGATCTAGAGGATTATATGGAATTGTTCGAATGCACACTAATTGGTGAGAATTAAAACCACTTTACTAATACAATAACAACAGCAACACAATAGCAGTTGCACCAGCAACATGTCAAGAATCAGAAAAAACAGCAACAACTGCGACAGTAGCAACATCAACAAAAAATAAAAATAAAACAGCAATAATACGCATTATGCTACATAACATATAACACATGTAAATTTACAAGTGCCCTATAAAATAATATGCTGCCGTTATATTATATATTAATAATATTACTAATAATATCTGTATTTAAATTAATATATTATTCCTGTTCTTATGACAGCAGCAGGTATTTTATCTAAACAAGCGATGACTTTAAATAGCGGTAACCAAGAATCATAGGCCTACATATAGTGCTTGCAGAAAGACCTGCTGGGGATTTATATGCTAAAACCTAAAATTTAGATTATACCAACTTTCTGTTATTTTAATTAGCGAAGCTATTTATCCAGTTGGATGAGGCTTGAGGTGAGAGTTCTGGTCAGAGACAATAACTTACCAATCATCAGGTAGCTCACCCCAGTCTGCAGCCCGAGATTATATAGTGCTGGCATAACTTGATGTCCAAGCTACTCTTTAATATCTTCATTATATTTTACTCTGTTCAGTCTGCATCCCGCTGCAGCACTAAAGTGGCAGAAATGGTGTTTCACTAAGTGTCAAGATATATTGTTTTCAACATATTCTGAAAATTAGCAAGATATGAGGGAGTTAAATAGTTGTGAAGATGCAGAAAAAAACGGCGGATAAATTCAAAATGTCCCAAAAATGAAGATAATCTCAATTTTAAGTATATAATTATTATGATGTGACATGACAGATTTAATCATGGTGGTAATATGATGTAATTGATTATGCTGCAATATGATTTAACACCTTTAAGCCTGAATTTACCATAGTCTTCTTCATCCACTACAAGCCGCGAATTGCTGTGGTAATTCTCGACTTGTAGTGGATGAAGATGATTTGATGTGGTTTAAAAATTAAAGAAAATTACCATGTATTGGTAAACCAGTTTCATGGAAATTTTCTTTCTAAAACCCTTGGTTGTAGGAAAATTAGGTCTGTTCTCAGGGATGTAAAATGATGCTTTAATGCATCGTGAGGGTTTCAAGGGTTAAACAAGCGAGTCTTGTTTTGCTGCAGTAAACCATAATAAAGACATTGCCGCGGACCCACTCCAGTGGACGTTGACCATGCTGCGCACTCTAGTTGATCATGATGTAATATGGCTGTCCACCCAGCTATAATCGAACAGTAATACACCTACCCATAATCAAACACCAATCCACCCACATATAATTGAACAATAATCCACCCATCTAGATTCGAACACCAATCCACGTCACCTATAATCAAACACCGATCCACCCATATATATATAATACAACACCAATCCACCCATCTATAATCGAACACCAATCCACCCATCTATAATCGAACACCAATCCACCCACCTAAATTGAACAATAATCCACCCGCCTATAATCGAATCGAACACCAATCCACCCACCTATATATACTATAATCGAACACCAATCCACCCATCTATAACTGAACACCAATCCACCCATCTATAATCAAACACCAATCCACCTACCTATAATCGAACACTAATCCACCCACATATTATCGAACACCAATCCACCCACATATAATCGAACATTCTCCTAATCCACCCACATATAGTCGAACATTACTAATCCAACCATTTATAATCGAACACTACAAATCCAACTATTTGTTAAACCGCATATTAATTTAAAACATTTATAATTAAGCGTATATGCATATATGCACTTACGGCTCAATATTACCTGATAAAAAGAAATATTCGTATATTGATGAATAATTCTTCTGTTTTAGATAATTCAGGTGGTAGCAACAACCAAGATGAAAATAATGGCCAAGGTAATGATGGTAATACCCCTAATTTGTCATCCCGTCTTTTAGTTTTCTGTGCTATTTTAACTAAAAGACGGGAATTATTGGGGGTGAATACAATACCCAATAATCTATTATTATTTTTTTTTAATAAAGAAATTATAATAAATATGGTGATATTATTTGTTTTGCAGAGACAGCCATTAACATCATGCTGTTGTTGGGGAGTCTCTTATATCTGATCAGGGTCTAAGAGATCCATGGTGATGCAGTACCTTACAAAGAATTAATGCGACCACTATTTTGTAATCAAACATAACTAATATTGATGTATCATACAGCTGTTATAATTATGTAATTAGATTTGGAAATATTACTGATGCTTTTACTTGAATGATACTGGTATAATTGGTGACGAATCATCTGGATTAGAACTTCATAATTATAATAAGTATATACCAACATGACACACTAAGGGATTATCAGCGAGGAAATCTTGGGACAATTGTAATATACGCTTTAGCGCAACGGTGTCGAGCAAAGTAATATTCCTGTGATTGTTTTAGTACTTCAAATACATCTCGAGCATGTAAGCTCTGTTGCACTGATGTACTCTGTAACCTAAATAAAAATAGGCTATATCTTTAACATGTTAAATCAGTGGCACTGCTGTTTATGATGACTTAAATTAAAATGCATCTTTTACATGATAAATCAGTAATACTAATGTTTGATGTTACCTAAATTAAGATACATCTTGAACATGTTAAATCAGTGGCACTGATGTACGGTGTAACTCAACTTAAAATACATCTTCAACATGATAAATCATTAACACTGATGTTTGCACTGACAGTAATTAAGATACATCTTTAACATGTTAAGTCTGTGGCACCGATGTTTGCTTAAAATACATCTTAACATGTTAAATCTGTGGCACTGATGTTGGATGTGACTTGAAATAAAACACATCTTTAACTTGTTAAGTTTGTGGCACTGATGTTTGTTGTGACCTAAATTAAAATACATCTTTAACATGTTAAGTCTGTGGCACTGATCTTGGCTGTGACTTAAAATAAAACACATATTTAACATAGTAAGTCTGTGACACTGATGTTTGTTGTGACTTAAGTTATAACACATCTTTAACATGTTAAATCAGTGACACTGATGTTTGCTATGACTAAAATTAAAACACATCTTCAACATGTTAAGTCTGTGACACTGATGTGTGTTGTGACTTAAGTTAAAACACACCTTTAACATGTGAAATCAGTGACACTGATGTTTGCTGTGACTTTATTTAAAATGCATCTTTAACATGTTAAATCTGTGACACTGATGTTTGTTTTGATTTAAAATAAAAGACGTGTTATTAAGTTAAATCAGTGGCACTGATGTTTGCTGTGAATTAAATTAAAAAACATCTTTAACATTTTAATCTAACCTGTCAGAGTAAGTTTAGTTGCCTGAAGTACTTGATCTAATCGCGATAATTCTCACACTCGATGGTTGTGTTTTCACTATGAGACGTATGTCGGTATCAGCCAATACTGCATGTACTACATGTATACATGTTGTAGGCCTACATGCTGTATAGCAAGTGAATGTTATTGACTGAGTGTTGGCGATTCACCACCTAATGGTGGTCTCTAATGTCGGTTGACTGTACACTTCTTTGTGTCGTTGAAAGTTTTGGTCCGTCAGGTGAGAAAATACAAACAGTGTTCATTTTCGTGCGGTATGGAAAAATACAGCACATGTCCAAGGAATAGGATGCTCGCCTAAAGGCTCACACCTTATTCCTTGGACGAGTGGTATATTTTTCAGTACCGCACTCAAATGAACACCGTTTATATGTCGTATGTTATCAACACCCGCCATACCATACTGCAGCCAGACAGAATACAAGCACCCGAAGAGACAGTGGAGCGTGCTGGTGATATATAGGCTGTTATACATGATTTTATATCACCGTTTATTTGTATCACACAATGTTTTATACTGCATGATTCAGTATAATAGTGACAAATCTATGACGTACTTGTATGGTGTTGATTTTAGCAATGTGTCTTACATTTGCTGTATGGGAGCTATGAGACGATAGGCGAATAGTATTAGGTTTTGAAGGGGAAAAAAATATGCCCAAGCTGAATTTTTCAGGAGACCTTCCAAATACCCCTAGAAATCACATACTAAAACTCCCCATGATTCCCGCTGGAGCCTTTTCCAATATTCAAGATGGCGTCCAAGATGGCCGCCAAAATGTTAACACAGCTATATAGACGGATCGATATACCACCTCACCCCTAAAAAAATATGACAAAAGGTTTTTAACGGTTTCCTATTCCACTGAATATATAATGAATTACAGTCAATCAAAATCTGACTCCTAAAAATGGATGAAAAATCCAAGATGGCCGCCAGCGGCCGTGGAAATCGGTAAAACCACCCTAAATTGCTTACAATTTCACAATTAAACAATGATTTTTGTTTTTATTCCATGTTTTTAAGAGTGGGGGTACTCATTGGATACAATAACATTTAGGCAGTGTTAAAAGTCCTAAAATGGCTGTGGGCGAGGGGGGGGGGAAGGGGGGTGGGGGGGGGGGGTGAGTGGCAAAAATCCAAGATCATAGCCAAGGTAAAATATAAGTTTTCAACAACTAAAAGTAGGAACAAGTGTAATACCTCTTTTTCGTCTAATTTTAAATGGAAAAATTCATTTCTTATATTATTTTTATGATCCAAGGTCAACTTCAATGTCAAAGGGTCAATCTAAAGGTCAAATAAACAAAAATATGATTTTAAAGTTAAGAAATTGTGTAATACCTCATTTTCATTGAATTTTGACTGGTAAATCCTTTTATGGTATTATGTTTGTAATTCAAGGTGACCTTTAAGTCAAAGGGTTGATTTTCGGGCCAAATTCCTGAAAATAATATTTTAAACAAATACAAATATAAAAAAATATAATATCTAATATCTCGTTTTCAGGTGATTTTACTGGATAATCCACTTATGTTATTATTTTGGTGATACAAGGACTTCTTCAACATAAAAAAATAAATTGCAAGGTCAAAATGTATAAAAAAAAATTGAAAATCTAAGGTCTTTAATTTCAAAACGTCAATTTTAAGGTCAAGTAATACCTATTTTTCGTGTAGAAGAGGTAACCGACCTGATCTAACTTACTGGAAGATCCATTTCTGGTGATATTTTAGTGATCGATTCAACTTCATCTTGAAAGTCAAAATGTCAATTTTAAGGTCAAATGAGCGAAAAGATGATTCTAACAAATTAAAATAACACAATGTAATACCTTATGTCAATTTAATTTTGAGTAGAAAATCCTTTTATGGTAGTAGTTTTTTCCAAGTCTCATTCCAAAAATCTTTGATGGGGGTTTAACTGCATTTCTTGTAGTACAATTTTGATAGTTAAATGTCATATTTCGAATCCTGTCTGTGCACAAAGTTGGCCTAAACCCCTATTCATTTAATTTGATTTTTCATAATTATGGGCATAAGGTTATTTAACTCTTTTTGACTGAATTAAGTGTTCTTCAACGCCTCCCCACCGTTTTATATCGTTTTTCCGTTACCCTTTAACGCCATCAGATGCTCTCTAACGCCCGCCAATCGCCCATTATTATTATATATACTATTAATGCCTCGTTGTCGCGCTTTAGCACTGCCTCGTCGTTCTTTAACGCCTCCCTATTTCCCTTTAACTTCTCCCTGTCTCCCTTTATTGCTTCTCGATCACCCTTTAATGCCTCTGTGGCGCCCTTTGACGCTTTCTCGTTGCTCTATAATGCCTTCTCGTTGCCTTTTACCGCATCCCGTCACACTTGAACGCATCTTACTTTCTCTTTGTTGCCTCCCGCCTCCCCATTGCTTTTAACGCCTCCTCTGCGCCCCTTAACGCCTTCTCACCGTCTTTAAACGCCTACCCATCCCACTTTAACGCTTCCCCATTGCTCTTTAACGCTTTCCCATTGCCATTTACCGCTTTCTCGTCGCCCTGTACTGCCTTCCATACCACCTCTTAAAACACCCAGTCGCACCTTAACGCCTCATTGTTGTCCTTCAACGCCCTTACATTGCCATTCAATGCCTCTTCGTCGCCTTTTAGCACCTCTCTATTGCCTGCTGCCCCTTTACTTGTAATGCCTTTTAATTCCTTGTTCAAAATTCCAGTTTCACAATGTAAAGTTTATATTTTCACCTTGAGCATGCTTAATCATTAAAAACCTAGAAGAATTACATTATGCAGTCAAAACCACACCTATACGAGCTATTATGTGTCTGATTTATTGCATATATGTTTTTCACCCTTCCCGGAAATTGGGTTGGGTGGTACACCAGGAGCATAGTATATAAGGTTCCTTTTTATCTCAGGGGAAGGGGGTGGAAAAACATAAACACATGTTTTTTGGCTTGATAGAAGAACTGAACAAATTAAATGATGTAAACACAATGTACATGTATTCCTTGAATTTCACTGCTTATTTATGGTATAATTCCCAGTAAAGTATTGCTTTACGTCACGTTTTGGCACGGATGGTCATTTATGTGACACTGCAATGCGATAAAAAACAGTACAGACCATTGATGAGATGAATGATGTACAGATTATGATGTGAGTTTGGGGTGATAGGGCACGGCCGGTTGTTGAGATCGTTTTCCTTCACTCGCCCGATAACATAGGGGTTCTGGGCATGTCTGGGTGATTTACCCCAGGCATGTGCATACATCCAGAGACTCTGGTCGGATAGTCCCCAGAGTGACAATAGCTGAAGGTAACTATATTGCCGGTTGTTTAAGGCTACCACGGCCAACATCAGTGACTACACTGACATTGACACTTAAACAGTAGGTATACACTAATTAGTCATAGCAATTTCCTTCTTCTAGAGTCATTGGCGGCCATCTTGGATTTGACACTTTTCTGGTAGTCAGATTTTGAAAGACTTTCTCCTGCCATTAAATACATCCCATTGGAGAAAAAACCTCTGGAAAATATCTTTGGTATAATTTTTCGGGGTGTTCGAGTGGATGTTTGCATAAATCGACGACCTAGTATTTCCGCTTTTAATCAATATAATTTCATGATGTTTATATCAAAATGTTCTTTTTGACAAAAGGATTACAATGAGACAGGCTTTGAGTCAAAACATAGTCACATAAATCATTTTTTTTCAATTTCTGATATGTTAATGATTGAAATAGTATTTTAAATGTCATACATATTAAAATCTTGCTATTTCGCTTATTGATATACCTCGAATTGCAAATAAATTATAGGCGTGACTATTTAGTGACTCAGAACCTGTTTCAATGGAATCCTTATGGCAATAAATGCACATGTAGACATTTAAATCATCAAGTTATGTTGATTACAAGCCGAGATATAGCGGTTTAAACATTTTGGCGGCCATCTTGGACGCCATCTTGAATAATGGAAAAGGCTCCAGCGGGAATCACGGGGAGTTTTAGTATGTTGTTTCTAATGATATTTGGAAGGTATCCTGAAAAATTCAGCTTGGGCATATTTTTTTCCCCTTCAGCCTGTTTACAGGTCTAATACTATTCGCCTACGATTAGTTTCTACTTTTTTATTTGCTATTTATATAAATTTGGAAGACTTTGTTTTTAAATATAACATACATGTAAATTTTTTTCTGTTTATTAAATCAGTGTTACAGATAACATGTTGTTTTTCATAACATATATACCAGGACTACGATGGAACTTTGAGGGAAATCGAAAAGCCATTTTTTGCGCTTAATAAATATAGGCTAATACACTGCACCAACATGGGATTTCTAAGCTCTATGATTTATTATGGTGACTTATGATACCAATTTTTAAAAATTGTCCAAATGAAAATATTCATGATTGATATGTTGAAAAATACAAATACATGAACATAATTTGAAGATAACAAATATGTTTTATCAGTCACATCTGACCTTGACCTTGAAAAGAAGAACTAACATCTTATTTAGATATATGACAAGTTGTGCCCCTTATTAACCAAGTTAGCAAACCGCCCCATTTATGACGGCCATTTAGAATGCCATCTAGGATACCAGGTATTGCCCAAGGGAAGTTCATTGATATGTTTCTCAAACTACACCATCTGAGGAGTCAAAATCAACCAAAACCTCATTGGGGTCATTTCATGTAAGGTTGGGTTGATTTCCTACCACATGTCCCTCGCGAATTAAATTGCAGATAACTTTGTTAGTAGGCCTACATTGAAAAAAACTTTACTTATAGAAAGTTGTTTTTTTGCCTTGACGTTGATGTGTGAAGCAAATTGAATATGTGCAATATGTGTGTTCGGTGTTCATTTGGGTGCTTTATGGGGAAATACAGCACTCGTCCAATGAATTGTTATATTTTCCCATATCACACAAAAAATAAACAATCAATCAATCAATCAATAAAACTTCTATAGCGTCTATATTCTCAGCGAACCGAGCTCAGAGGCGCACAAATCCTTAGCGTGATATTGTGTCGTAGTCGAGGCCAAAGTAGGTTCGTCAACAGGGAGCCGGACTACTGAGGAGCTAGGGTGGGAGAGCCAGATCAAATAGGTGAGATTTAAGTAATTTCCTGAATGTTAAAATTGTTTCGGCATTACGTACGTGCGATCCATATGGCTGGGCCAGATATAGAGAAAGCTTCTGACCCAGTCTATGTTTTTATACAAGGAACAACAAATCAATTTGAATTTGTGGAGTGTAGATATTTTGAGCATTTCGGCAAAACGAGTAAGGCGGCCAGATATGCCGGTTGATTGTCTTTTAGGGTTCATAAAGTTATTGCGCATATTTTAAAATGAATGCGAAACTTGACAAAAAGCCAATGTAATTGCTTGACCTGACAGGTCTTAAATGTCGCATCTTGTTTCTGGAGCGCAGAAAAAAACAGCTAATGGCATGTTTCCCCATACCATCCTAAGCAGATCCACATGGCCGAGCCGGGCCGAAACTGCCACATATGGCGCCCACCCAAAAATGTGATACTTTCCTTTGGACAATCATACCTAATAAAAGGCTTGGCCTCAATTAATCTGGTCTATGAAAGGTTTAAGAGAATCAACAACATTTCACTTACTACATCTCATTTTTCACAACGTCATTTAAAATTTGAGGGCATTTTTTTGAAAATTGGGGTAAAGCTTACTCTCAATCACCGCCATGTTGAAAAAGTTGATTCTCTTGTGTGAAACAAAAATAGAAATCCCAACACTTTATCGTGTGGGCTCATTCACGGCTGCACCACGCCCAGTTGAAGTTATAAACCACTCTATGTACGTTTTTGATTTTAGTTGTATTCCAGTTGCCTATGTCTCTGTAATCAGCGTGGTGCTTTCTGGGTACAAATGTGACCTCTTCTTTAACTGGTGCGCCGACAAACGTGGCCAAATCCCCATTCTATCCATTCATATGCATTATTGCAAGCAAAAACAAGATTTAGTAAACGCTTTCATCCTTGTGACAACATGCAGGCTACATTCAACCTGTGTTTTGCATTGTTATTATTATCGTAAAAAGGGAACACATTTTCCACCAACTTGGAAGTTGTTTCTTCACTTGCTACAGCGACCTACAGCTTCAAGCCGGTAAAAAAACTTATATTCGTACAATTTTGGGATTATGCACTTTTGCAAAGTTGTGCCCCCCACACAAAAAGAGCAGCGATGTCACAACTATCCAAATAATTTTTTTTGTAGATTTGATACCCGTGTCCTTCTTGCATCATTAACTGAAATAATTTTGAATTCTTGATTATGCTTTGTTTTATGATATATATTTTTTTCATTATTTAAATGACGTCATGAATAATTTTAACAAAGCTGCCGGGATGTACCTTCTCACATAGCGGGTCACATTTAACGATTACAGATCGACTTAGTAATGAGATAACAAAGCTGCCGGGATGTACCTTCTCACATAGCGGGTCACATTTAACCTTTACAGATCGACTTTAGTAGTCAGATAACAAAGCTGCCGGGATGTACCTTCTCACATAGCGGGTCACATTTAACCTTTACAGATCGACTTTAGTAGTCAGATAACAAAGCTGCCGGGATGTACCTTCTCACATAGCGGGTCACATTTAACCTTTACAGATCGACTTTAGTAATCAGATAACAAAGCTGCCGGGATGTACCTTCTCACATAGTGGGTCACATTTAACCTTTACAGATCGACTTTAGTAATCAGATAACAAAGCTGTCGGGATGTACCTTCTCACATAGCGGGTGACATTTTAACCCTCACAGATCAACTTCAGTAATCAGATAACAAAGCTGCCGGGATGTACCTTCTCATATAGCGGGTCACATTTAACCTTTACAGATCGACTTTAGTAATCAGATAACAAAGCTACCGGGATGTACCTTCTCACATAGCGGGTGACATTTAACCTTTACAGATCGACATTAGTAATCAGATAACAAAGCTGCCGGGATGTACCTTCTCACATAGCGGGTCACATTTAACCATTTACAGATCGACTTTAGTAATCAGATAACAAAGCTGCCGGGATGTACCTTCTCACATAGCGGGTCACATTTAACCTTTACAGATCGACTTTAGTAATCAGATAACAAAGCTGCCGGGATGTACCTTCTCACATAGTGGGTCACATTTAACCTTTACAAATCGACTTTAGTAATCAGATAACAAAGCTGTCGGGATGTACCTTCTCACATAGCGGGTGACATTTTAACCCTCACAGATCAACTTCAGTAATCAGATAACAAAGCTGCCGGGATGTACCTTCTCATATAGCGGGTCACATTTAACCTTTACAGATCGACTTTAGTAATCAGATAACAAAGCTGCCGGGATGTACCTTCTCACATAGCGGGTGACATTTAACCTTTACAGATCGACTTTAGTAATCAGATAACAAAGCTGCCGGGATGTACCTTCTCACATAGCGGGTCACATTTAACCTTTACAGATCAACTTTAGTAATCAGATAACAAAGCTGCCGGGATGTACCTTCTCACATAGCGGGTGACATTTAACCCTCACAGATCGACTTTAGTAATCAGATAACAAAGCTGCCGGGATGTACCTTCTCACATAGCGGGTCACATTTAACCTTTACAGATCGACTTTAGTAATCAGATAACAAAGCTGCCGAGATGTACCTTCTCACATAGCGGGTCACATTTAACCTTTACAGATCGACTTTAGTACTCAGATAACAAAGCTGCCGGGATGTACCTTCTCACATAGCGGGTCACATTTAACCTTTACAGATCAACTTTAGTAATCAGATAACAAAGCTGCCGGGATGTACCTTCTCACATAGCGGGTCAAATTTAACCTTTACAGATCAACTTTAGTAATCAGATAACAAAGCTGCCGGGATGTACCTTCTCACATAGCGGGTCACATTTAACCTTTACAGATCGACTTTAGTAATCAGATAACAAAGCTTCCGGGATGTACCTTCTCACATAGCGGGTCACATTTAACCTTTACAGATCGACTTTAGTACTCAGATAACAAAGCTGCCGGGATGTACCTTCTCACATAGCGGGTGACATTTAACCTTTACAGATCGACTTTAGTAATCAGATAACAAAGCTGCCGGGATGTACCTTCTCACATAGCGGGTGACATTTAACCTTTACAGATCAACTTTAGTAATCAGATAACAAAGCTGCCGGGATGTACCTTCTCACATAGCGGGTGACATTTAACCTTTACAGATCGACTTTAGTAATCAGATAACAAAGCTGCCGGGATGTACCTTCTCACATAGCGGGTCACATTTAACCTTTACAGATCGACTTTAGTAATCAGATAACAAAGCTGCCGGGATGTACCTTCTCACATAGCGGGTCACATTTAACCTTTACAGATCGACTTTAGTAGTCAGATAACAAAGCTGCCGGGATGTACCTTCTCACATAGCGGGTCACATTTAACCTTTACAGATCGACTTTAGTAATCAGATAACAAAGCTGCCGGGATGTACCTTCTCACATAGCGGGTCACATTTAACCTTTACAGATCGACTTTAGTAGTCAGATAACAAAGCTGCCGGGATGTACCTTCTCACATAGCGGGTCACATTTCACCCTCACAGATCGACTTTAGTAATCAGATAACAAAGCCGCCGGGATGTACCTTCTCACATAGCGGGTCACATTTAACCTTTACAGATTGACTTTAGTAATCAGATAACAAAGCTGCCGGGATGTACCTTCTCACATAGCGGGTCACATTTAACCTTTACAGATCGACTTTAGTAGTCAGATAACAAAGCTGCCGGGATGTACCTTCTCACATAGCGGGTCACATTTAACCTTTACAGATCGACTTTAGTAATCAGATAACAAAGCTGCCGGGATGTACCTTCTCACATAGCGGGTCACATTTAACCTTTACAGATCGACTTTAGTACTCAGATAACAAAGCTGCCGGGATGTACCTTCTCACATAGCGGGTCACATTTAACCTTTACAGATCGACTTTAGTACTCAGATAACAAAGCTGCCGGGATTTACCTTCTCACATAGCGGGTCACATTTAACCTTTACAGATCGACTTTAGTACTCAGATAACAAAGCTGCCGGGATGTACCTTCTCACATAGCGGGTCACATTTAACCTTTACAGATCGACTTTAGTATTCAGATAACAAAGCTGCCGGGATGTACCTTCTCACATAGCGGGTCACATTTAACCTTTACAGATCGACTTTAGTAATCAGATAACAAAGCTGCCGGGATGTACCTTCTCACATAGCGGGTCACATTTAACCTTTACAGATCGACTTTAGTAATCAGATAACAAAGCTGCCGGGATGTACCTTCTCACATAGCGGGTCACATTTAACCTTTACAGATCGACTTTAGTAATCAGATAACAAAGCTGCCGGGATGTACCTTCTCACATAGCGGGTCACATTTAACCTTTACAGATCAACTTTAGTAATCAGATAACAAAGCTGCCGGGATGTACCTTCTCACATAGCGGGTCACATTTAACCTTTACAGATCGACTTTAGTAGTCAGATAACAAAGCTGCCGGGATGAACCTTCTCACATAGCGGGTCACATTTAACCTTTACAGATCGACTTTAGTAATCAGATAACAAAGCTGCCGGGATGTACCTTCTCACATAGCGGGTCACATTTAACCTTTACAGATAGACTTTAGTAATCAGATAACAAAGCTGCCGGGATGTACCTTCTCACATAGCGGGTCACATTTAACCTTTACAGATCGACTTTAGTACTCAGATAACAAAGCTGCCGGGATGTACCTTCTCACATAGCGGGTCACATTTAACCTTTACAGATCGACTTTAGTAATCAGATAACAAAGCTGCCGGGATGTACCTTCTCACATAGCGGGTCACTTTTAACCCTCACAGATCGACTTCATACTTGCCGTCAAATTAAAAATGATCATCAGGATCTTTCTCAGTCAATTTTGAACCGATTTCCTTGAAATTTCGCAAATGCCATTTTCTATTAAAATCCTAACAGCGGTAAAAAATTTGCAAAATTATATTCAATATTTCAAAAGTTAGACCATTTGCCATGTAATACAATTCTAAAATTAGTTTAATGGGGTTATAGAGGGACGTCGTAATTTGAATTTATTACATGTCAAATGGTCTTTTGAAATACGCTATATAATTTTACGAAAATTCTAGGGCTGTTGGGATTTGGATAGAAAATGGCCTTTGCAAAATTTTAAGAAAATTGGTTTAGAATTGACGGGGAAATCGCCGAAAATTCTGCGATCCTGGTTGATCATTTTTAATTTGACGGCGAGTATAGTCGGCAGATCGACTTCAGTCATCAAAATCTGACGTCTGTAGACGTCAGATTCTGATGACTAAATCAGAATGGCTGTAGACCCATAACATAGGTATTCAAATGAATCGGAAAGAGCTGAATAAGACATCTATGATGATTTCCAATTGAAATAAACCCTTTTATAAAAAAAATCAGCGCTTTATGGGTTAATGCAAATTTATTCTTTTTGAAGGACAAGTAGTAGTAGTAGTAAATCATTGCTTTACGTCACTCTTCGGCACAAAAAATCCTTTAAGTGACATTGTAATACGATAAAAACGTTGTAGTCAATTGATGAGATGAAATGATGTACAGATGATGATGTGAGGGTGGGGTGATGGGGCATGGTGGGTTATTGAGAGCTACTATTATACGTGATTAGCACTTGGAATGGACCCAGATGCACACATTCTAGCTCTAAAATTTGCTTTTAGATGGAGACTACGATTTTAATTTATTTAGCTTTTTCTCAAATCATGTAGGCCCTATCTGCCTGTTCTTGAATATTCAAAAAATCACCTGTTTAAAATTGAAAAAAAAACTATTTAGTACTCAAACACATTCATATATGTATTGTATTTTTTATCATATTGACAAGTACAAGTACACTATCATGGACAAAAGTGACAACATCCAATGGTGCCCAGTCATATATATATCACATAATTTACTATAGTACCGACCAGACTAAGATTGCTTGCGCAGTTCCGTTGTTCACACGGCTAATACCTTACAAGAAAAACAAAACAGTCACAAAAAAAACATCGTGATTGTTTAGGTTTATGGCCTATATGAGTATGTGTGTGTCGAAGACATCTTAAGTGTTCTCGTCGACATCCTATAGTCATCCAATCCTGGACGAGAGAATTCCAAGCCAGTGGAAAAACATTTCTCATTCTGCTGTTCTTATATGGTACCAGCCTAAATCGTCAGCCGAATGTAATCACACGATTTCAAAGCTGATCGACTGCCAGAGATTCAGCCAAGATAGTATACAAATTAATCGTCTGTGCTTCTTATGGCTCATAACCAGTCTTCATCATGTCTGACTGGTGGTGCCATTGACTCCTAGCGCAGTGCCGCTTGCCGCCCATCCCCCCCCCCCCCCCACAGGCGTGCACCAGTGCGATGTTTTGCAGTGACTCAGGTTTGTCCGTAAAGTAATCTATGCCCAGTGAGACCACTTGTGCACTTTATATGTCAAGAAGAAAGAGCGCAATTCGATTAATCCATAGATTCGAATATTCGAGGTGTGTAGTGCAGAGTATATTCGGATCTACAACTCTATCAAATTTATTTCTTTCTCCTTGACTTATGGTACACCTGTGACGTCAGTCTATTATTAAAACAGTAGATTCGGATGTAAGTATATATAAGGCACAATCCTGGGGGCTCAATATACAGGTTTAACAATGGCACTGCATGTGTAATGTTTCATCGTTTATCCATGCTGATAATGAAATTGGGGCTTTCTGTATCAAATATCGGAACACATGTATATATTTGTGTATTTTAAGCGAAGATAGATTTTATCACAATATGTCATCAGCTTGATGTGACTGTGTCTTAAAAGTTTAGTCAACATTGGTTCCCCAGAATGCATTAGTGTCCTTGGGTATTCCATACTAATACTACATGCGTTTCATACCCAATGTATACCCATGTATTGACAAGAGGGCTTTCCCAGCAAACATTGCACACTTATCCAATGTTGGTTAAATGTTGGGCCAGCGTCGCAGACGCTGGTCTAACTTTAAAACAACATTGGGTGAGTGTCTTGTTGGAGTAGTATCCATTGTCTTGTAATCAGGTTGGTCCCTAGAGCTAAATGCAATCAACCAATACTATATACTAAGACCTACACATGACCTGCGCATTCAAATTCTTCAGATGACTGGCGGTTTAAGGGCAAGGTAACCAAATGGGCATTTTCATGGGGGCGTTGATTGTGGTCGCCTTAACTGTGTCATTTTCTGTCATTTGTGAGGGCACGTTATGTAGATCAAATATGAGAACACCCCACGTACACACCCCCAGAGTGACTATCAGGCTGCAGAAGATGTTATTCATAAAACCTGTAGTAATCTGAAAACAAACAAGTAAACATATTTGGTTGTAAAAATAGGAAAGTTATAATTCATGTAAAAGTATTGCATTATCAATTATTTTGTTTGAAGTACTGCATTCTAAATATCATGATGTTCACAATAAAGACAACTGTTACCCAGTATCAGGATGATTATTCGCCAAAGCACTCGGCCACATCACATAATTGAAATTTTAACCTAGCTGAAGTTATGTATCTCTACCGCGGCCTTCAAGTCGGTAAATATCACTAGTAGGTCTATCTTAGAAAAACTATTTCTGATTCATTTAACAAATTGTCTTTTTTTAATGACAATTCGAAATAGCTAAGGCTGAGTACATGTATGCCAGAAAACAAGCTGACATACTTACCATTTTATCGTGCCATAGCTGTACGCTTGAGCACCGAATGACATGTATGCTGGAGAACTGGATGATATAATCACCATATAAACTATACACCAGAAATAATGTAACATACTTACAATATTAACTACAGCTACCCTGCCATAGCTGAACGCTGGAGCACCGAATGACATGTATGCTAGAGAACTGGATGATATACTCACCATATTAACTACAGATATCCTTCCATAGCTGTATGCTAGAGCACTGGACGAGGTTGCAGAAGGAAGCATGAAGGTGAAGGCTGATCCCAGAGCACAAGGTAATTGTAGATAGAGAGGGCTGTAACCTATGCTGACTGCCTGAAATATAGATATGAAATATATGGTATGAACAAAGATAGAGGTGTAGCCAATACTGACTGCCTGAAATATAGATATGAAATATATGGTATGAACAAAGATAGAGGTGTAGCCAATACTGACTGCCTGAAATATAGATAGGAAATATATGGTATGAACAAAGATAGAGGTGTAGCCAATACTGACTGCCTGAAATATAGATAGGAAATATATTGTATGAACAAAGATAGAGGTGTAGCCAATACTGACTGCCTGAAATATAGATAGGAAATATATTGTATGAACAAAGATAGAGGTGTAGCCAATACTGACTGCCTGAAATATAGATAGGAAATATATGGTATGAACAAAGATAGAGGTGTAGCCAATACTGACTGCCTGAAATCTAGATAGGAAATATATGGTATGAACAAAGATAGAGGTGTAGCCAATACTGACTGCCTGAAATATAGATAGGAAATATATTGTATGAACAAAGATAGAGGTGTAGCCAATACTGACTGCCTGAAATATAGATAGGAAATATATGGTATGAACAAAGATAGAGGTGTAGCCAATACTGACTGTCTGAAATATAGATAGGAAATATATGGTATGAACAAAGATAGAGGTGTAGCCAATACTGACTGCCTGAAATATAGATAGGGAATAGGCCTATTGGTTTGAACTACACATTTTCTTTTTTAAATATATACAGCAACGTACAAAATCAATACAATTTAAAAACATACATACATGTATGTACCAACCCACTGAGCATAGCTCATCCGCCGTGGGGCCCTCATACATAAATATAAAAAACATACATCGATATATACCTCTATTTAAATAATATAATAATATATACATAACTCGTATGTCCATTTACTCATACAATATAAAATAGTAATAATAGCATATATTCGAATTTGTGTACATAATAAATCTGACAATCTATTTAGCAGAAATTAATTTTACAAACATCAAAAAAAGAAGTGATCATTTTGAAGTAAAACGATTTACAGTATACATGGAAATAAATAACAAAAATAAAATATACATGGGCATTTTTTTATTGAGGTATATTTATATAACTCATTATATAACACATGATAGCCAATCACCCCATGTAAGGAAACACTTGTGCCCCATCTTGTGGCAACTTTGATTTATTTCTCACAAATGTATTCATACTTTATAAGGGGTGATACATCACCTTTAAACCTAAGGCTTTTGTGATGAGCTGCTGGTACATGGAGTTTATTGCTTGTCTTTGATCTTAAAGAAAGATTCGTGTTTCTGCATGTTGGTTCAAATAAATTGAATATACAGATGTATATATGGAAAATGAAAGGAAGCAACATTTGTGTGCACAACTAGAATGACAAAAAAGATTGGATGAGACTTACAATCACCGTTATATTATTTCAAGGCAAATATTGTAAATTATTGTGTTTTATTAGCCGATTAAATCATTGTTATCGGGAACGAAATGGGGGTTGATTCAGCAAGATTTGCAAATGTTTCTTGTCGAATTAAACAAATATGAGTAATTTTTACTTACGTAAAATTGTCTATTGCAATAGCAAGATCCAACTTGAAGTTGATGACAATTTTGTAAGCTTTGGAAAGCTAAAAAAGGGTTAAGTTTGCTACACGTTTCTCACTCTCTGTGCCGTGATTTTATTTGGGAGACTTATATCGGTATGATCTCATATCACACTCTGTGCAGTGGTTTTCTATGCGATGTATATAATCAGTATTATCTTATATCTATGCAGTATTTTTTTCTATGACACGTCATATATAATCAGTATCAGCATTTATTATATACCTATGCTGTTATTTGCCCTAATAACATAGTTTTGGCCTTGTGCAATAACAGTTATTTTGTCCGTTCAGTGTTTACTATTTATCATTGAAGACAAAGACGTTTGAGGGCAAATACTCAGTATAATTTTGTGGAGCCTCCATTTTATTGCCCCACTCACTAAAGATTTAAAAAACGTTATAACTTTGTGATATGTGGTCAGATTTACTCGCTGTTAATTTAAATATGTTTTTCTCTGTGTAATCGTGCAGTCTTTTTATAATATTTGGGTGAATCTGAAAGGTTCGTAGCCATAGGCTAAGGGCAAGGATGTATTCAAGACTGTCTATCATGTCTATAACCTATAGGCCTACATCATATATTTATTCAAGGTTTATGTTATGTTATTTTATACGATGTAATCTTTCGATGAAAACATATTTTAGGCCTGTGCTTATGTTTGTGTATCTAGTTTAGCAGGTAGAACACAATGTCCAGGTCTACATCAGACAGTAGGCTATAGACTATACTATAGGGGCCTTAGATAGTAGGCTATATCACTGTAAAGCCTGTAGACTTGCCCGTGTGCGTTAGCGTACATTCAGGCGTACACCCCTCCCCGTTCACTGCTGTGAGATATGCGGGTGCTAATCGCCTTAGTATAGGCCTACACACATGCAGGTTGTAAGGTTTAAACATTTTTATAATAGTCTTCTTTATTATATCTGATGTCAAACATATTGTTTATAAATTCATAGGCCTACCTGTCATCGGTAGGCTACAGGTAAGGCCCTAGACCTCTACGTAGCCTAGCATATAGGCCTAAACTGAGATTTAGTCTTTGATTATGTGAGGATGTGTAGGATATCCCGGTTCCTGAGGCCCTGCAAGCAGGTAAGAGCTAGTTGGCCCGAACAAAGATCAAGAGTGGGACTAACCAGCTAACAGTAGGATAAGTTAGCCTATTCAGGTGACAAAACAGAATAACAAGGTATATAATAAATACAACATTACCCTTGTGTTTTCAGTATTGGCCCTATTATTTTGTCTCAGTGGCCGTATTTTGCCTCGGCCTCCAGCCTCGACAAAATAGGCTACTGGCCACCTCAACAAAATACTAGTGCCAATACTGAAAACACCGGGTAATATTGTCTATATATTGCACTCTTGCTGCATGACAGTTAGTTATGTCATGTGTGACTTGAGAAAATACAATCGTTGTTCATTTTTCGTGTTATCTGAAATGAAATGAACAACGATTGCATATCATACTTACGATGTCCCCGAGGGCGAACATGAAAATGGCACAAATGGTTGAGTTAGTCAGAACCTCCGTCAGAAGGCCTATCGTGAAGGTGACGAACCAGACCAACAGTACAGGGGGTATATCAGCCAGCCAGACTAATATAGAAGCTATCCAGTCTGATAGACCTGATACCTAAAATAAACATAACACATAAAATCTGATAGTCATGATGCCTAAAATATATTTACAGCTAAACCGGACCAACAGTACAGAGGGTATATCAGCCAACCAACATAAGATGGAGGCTATCCAGTCAGAAAACCTAAAATAAACATAAAATTACAGCTAAACCAGACCAGTAGTACAGTAAGTATATCAGTCAGTCTGCCTAAGATGTAAGCTATCTAATCTGAAAGACCTGATACATGAAATATAAAAGTAACACTAAAAGTTAAACTATAATCTAATTATTTCCTGTGATAAAACAAAAAAAATCGGTTATGGATGCTAATCTGCATATTTAAACATCAAACAATAAATAACTGCAATGGACATGGCACTTTCCTATTGCCTGGAATCCAAATGAACACAAAAACACATCAGACCGTTTTTTACACGTCATTGCCCCTAAACCTACTTCTAGGACCTTTTCTGAGAAACGCCACCAGGATATATACACTAATACGCTGACTAGAATACATATCACTGTGGTGTTTTTAATATGGATTTGTTGTCAAAAATATTATTTAATTATATAAGATAATTTTGTTATGTGATTTACCCTACAGGCTTCTCCCAGAGCTGTGCCTCCACCGACGAGAAAGTAGATTCCCCACGGGAACTTAGGATTCACAAAGCCCCACTCTAACAAATTCACTGGCCTTGTCATCCCTGGAAAATAACACAAAATCTGAAAACGATCTTAATATTAACTAAAACATTGTAGTGTCAAAATATCTTATTTTAATTTTCTCCCACATGAAGCTGTGTCTCGCTACCGCGACCCACAACTTCAAGTGGGTGTTTGTTATTTTAGACCAAACATTTGCAAATATTGATGTTTAGGAATTCCCAATAAAATGTATTAACAATTCATTATTTGCAAATATTAAAGGTGTTATGACATATGGTAATATATATGAAGCTTTATATTTAATCATTCAGCTATGGTGGCCGATTTTTGTTTAAAACTATATTTTTAGAGCATATATATTTTCTGCCGTTTTGTAGCATATTGCAACAAACGTCACGTCAATATGACTTGAGTTGATTACCTCTTTCCCGAGATTTCCAAAAAGGTCTTCTAGGAGTGAAAAACATGATGAATGTTATGAGCACCGCGGGAGCCGCGTCACTGTCATAGCTGAAAGAAGGATAAACTGTCATAGCTGAAATTATGATAAAATCAGCATGATAAAGTCATATTATCATACTAATAAATAAAATACAAATCAAATAATGTGTTTAACCGATCATCCTATAATGGCTATAAGCGTGTAAATTTGTTGTCTACGTAGAATAGATTATGCTGTCTTTTAATTTAACACTTTAACCTACGTCATGGCACCAGATGGTATAATTGAAAAAAGATCATTGAATTAAAAATGGTAAAATCCATCACAAAAACGAGGTGATTAAGCAAATCAGTATATTCTGCTTTGCCTTGGGTAAACATGCGAGTTGATACATGGGTGTTATGATAAATAATTATCAAAATATCAAGTAGGTACCTACTATGTGTATTATAGTTCCAGTTTGATGAATGAATGAATGAATGAAGGAAGGAAGGAAGGAATGAAGGAAGGAAGGAAGGAAGGAAAGAAGGAAAGAAGGAAGGAAGGAAGGAAGGAAGGAAGGAAGGAAGGAAGGAAGGAAGGAAGGAAGGAAGGAAGGAAGGAAGGAAGGAAGGAAGGAAGGAAGGAAGGAAGGAAGGAAGGAAGGAAGGAAGGAAGGAAGGAAGGAAGGAAGGAAGGAAGGAAGGAAGGAAGGAAGGAAGGAAGGAAGGAAGGAAGGAAGGAAGGAAGGAAGGAAGGAAGGAAGGAAGGAAGGAAGGAAGGAAGGAAGGGAAGGAAGGAAGGAAGGAAGGAAAGAAGGAAGAAAGGAATGGAGAAATTAATGAATGAATGATCGGAAGTTCTTTGATTGGATGAAGAAATGGATCATTGACGAACGAGCTGAATGAAAGAAGAATGATTAAGAAAACGAACGAACAAATGAATGAATGAGTCAACGAATAAATGAACGAACGAACGAATAAATGAAATAATGAATGAATGAAAACCCCAATGATATTGCATGAATGATTTATTGCTTTAACAATTAAGGAAGGAAAGAACGAATGAACGAACACATAAAATAATGAAGGAACGAATGAATTAATACATTAATGCATGATATATTGAAAGAATGAATGAGCGAACGAACGAATAAATGAATGACCGATTTATTGGGGGTTTCGGTGAAATTTGGGCATATATAGGCTAATCTGGACCAGAAGAGCTTCCTGGGGACGTTCGGGCATTTGGGCATATATAGGCTAATCTGGACCAGAAGAACGTCCTGGGGACGTTTGGGCATATATAAGCTAATCTGGACCAAAAGAACCTCCTGGTGACGGCGAGGCACAGTATTTTCCATGTGTTCTTGTTATTCCTTACCCAGCTTCCAGCAGGTCACCCCACCCAGTCATAAACCCTGGCTCTCTGAAGAACCACAGTAAAACCAGGATCGCGTAGAAAATAATTACCAGCACCTCATCATATCTGAAAAGTAAAAGCACAAACGCTGGTACAGGTATGACCATTGACATGTAGCTAACAATCAATGGTATGACAGACTGCTGGTACAGGTATGACAGATATACAGAAAACACTTATTTTACCAGATTAAATGGGTGACGCTCGCTAAGATTAAAAATAACCCTATCGCGGGGGGCCACCCAATGCGTGCTAAGGCTGTTAGTATAACAAAATATGATAAATAAATCCCACTGAAAATGATAAAGCAGCGCGGGGACCGACATTAGACGTCTGTATCTGCCGTATAAAGTCGTTCACCGCAATGGCAGAGTAAAACGTGCACAATGGTCATGGACTCATAAGATACGTGCTCAAATGGAGCGAAAAGAGCTTGCTAAGATATTTATGATCATTTCAAATTGAAAAGCCTTCGGTCACCATGGTTTGAACTAAGCTATTTCAGCGTTGTAACTCTTTCAGGCCTGAATTCACCATTGTCATCTTCATCCACTACAAGCCGCGAATTGCTGTCGCAATTCTCGACTTGTAATGGATGAAGATGATTTGATGTGGGTGACAAAGTAACGAAAAATTGTCATGTATTGGTAAACCAGTTTCATGAAAATATTCATTCTAAACCCCTTGGTTGTGGGAAAATTAGGTCTGTTTTCAGAGATGTGAAATGATGCATTAATGCATCGTGAGGGCTTAAAGGGTTAATACTCAACATGTTTTTTAAAAAGGGGTAAATAAGGGTTAAAACAGCAATCGAAATATTTTTGAAACACACATGTGGTATATTGTCAATAAATATGCGAACTATTGACCCAACATTGACGTGATTTTAAGCTTTAAAACTTCAGCACCTCGTTGTATCTATGTATCAGACGTCATTCTAAGCAATGCTTCACACTCCTTGTATTATATATTGTTCTCACTTGATAGAGCTGAGAGCTTCATACTCTTTTTGGATTGATTTCTTAGTTTCTTTCTCCATTGGACTTTCCAGTCCCCTTTTGCAACAGGTGGCAAAAGAGCTGAAATGAAAACAATTGTAACTAGACAGCCAGTCAGTCAGATACTGCAAACATCCGCCGAAATTAATGCTCTTAATGTAAAACCTATAGTGGTAGTATTGCGTTTATTCATAAGTGTGGTATACAAGTATGACGTCATAAATTCAACCTATTTCATCCATTTATCCATACACAACAGTTGTGATTGGAGACTAATCCGTGCAATTCACTCGTAATGGAGACCCTGGGTCTTAACCCTTTCAAGCCTGAATTTACCATTATCATCTTCATCCACTACAAGCCGCGAATTGCTCTCGCAATTCTGACTTGTAGTGGATAAAGATGATTTGATGTGGTTTAAAAATTATAGGAACTTGCCATGTATGTATAAACCAGTTTCATGGAAATTTCCGTTCTAAAAACCTTGGTTGTAGGAAATTCAGTCTGTTTTCAGGGATGTAATATGATGCGGTCTTAAAGGGTTAATCCGGATCTTTCCCAAAATGTAATCAATTGTACCTTTGCCTGAAAGCTTGATGCAAATCCGCTCATTACTTATTGAGTAATCAGGAGGACAGATTAAAACACAAGACCAAAACATAACCCCATGGCGGAGGTAATTACTCTGCTGTGGACATTATACAAATTATCGATAGGTTGATTGATTGTTGGTCTATAATATGTCAAAAACTATATACTATGCATACGCCCTCACGATGCATTAAAGCATCATTTTACATCTATGAAAACGGACCTAATTTTCCGATAACAAAGGATTTTAGAACGAAAATTTTCAATAAACTGGTTTACCAATACATGACAATTTTTTTTAATTTTTAAACCACATTAAATCATCTTCATCCACTACAAGTCGAGAATTCTCGGCTTGTAGTGGATGACAATGTAGTGGATGACAATGGTAAATTCAGGCTTGAAAGGGCTAAATGCGAAATCAAGGCTGGCTAGAGCAGATCTGCCATCAATTGTTGGACCGGCTGTTTATAATGTGCATTAAAATGATGACAAATTATGTATTATGATTGTACACCTATGACTATAATAAAAGATACTACTACTACCATTGTAATTCGAACGACTTGCATGCAATTATTTAACGCACCATATACATTACTTGCCCCAATCCTACATACGAGGTTGAGCCGACGTTGCATTAATGTTGCGACACGATTTGCGACGCTGGTCTAGCATTAAACCAGCATTGTAAAACACTCTAGTTTTTAGCATTATGTGGGCTAATGCATACTTAAACCTGGCGTCAACTGTCAAACGCGCATGCGTGGGCCAGTGTCTATCAGTTGTCCATATATTGCATCGTGTGTAGGCCTACACTAGGCTACAGGATGAATCACACTGGTTCTAAAAATATTTAATCAAAATCTCCTGCAATCGGCAGGGTAGGCCTACAGGCCACAAAACTACCAAAAGTTGCCTGATTCAGCCTGCATAGACAGCTGGTTGTATCGGTCACCTTATCATCACAACAGGTGTAGGCCTACAGCATAGACAGTACGACTTAATGTTACCAAAGAGCATAACTAAGAGCAATATCATCGGATTGTAGCTGACTGTTATTTGAATTGTAAACGTTGCTCAAGTATAGGCCTATAGTCTCACTGTGATTTAAGAGTACGATATGATCTGGTTTCATGACTGTTGATCAGGACTTTGAATTGTGGGAGTGCAGTGGCCGCAAATAATCATCAGTTGAATATGACTTTAATAGCTATAAGGATACATTATTTATCGATTGAATTATCACATTTTAACATGTGTATTATAGGCCTATTATCTACGACGTTGGCCCAACATTAAACCAGCAATTTGATCACTGTTTTTGGCTAACCCAGCCCGCATTAGAGGTTGATCAAATGCTGGTCTAATGTTGTGCCACCGTCTACGACGCTGGCCTAACATTAGACCTAACATTAGATCATTGTTTGTTGACCACATACCGCCAGCCCACGTGTTGTAGCTGGACCCAACTGTTGCTGATGAGGACACTAATAACTCCTATAGGGAGACACATGGTCAGCCAGTTAGTGTAGGTTATAGGTGATGCCATGCCATACTGGGCGTAATAACTACAAACAAACACACATGGTCAGCCAGTTAGTGTAGGTTATAGGTGATGCCATGCCATACTGGGCGTAATGACTACAAACAAACACACATGGTCAGCCAGTTAGTGTAGGTTATAGGTGATGCCATGCCATACTGGGCGTAATAACTACAAACAAACACACATGGTCAGCCAGTTAGTGTAGGTTATGGGTGATGCCATGCCATACTGGGCGTAATGACTACAAACAAACACACATGGTCAGCCAGTTAGTGTAGGTTATAGGTGATGCCATGCCATACTGGGCGTAATAACTAAAAAACAAACACACATAGTCAGCCAGTTAGTGTAGGTTATGGGTGATGCCATGCCATACTGGGCATAATAACTACAAACACACATGGTCAGCCAGTTAGTGTAGGTTATAAGTGATGCCATGCCATACTGGGCGTAATAACTAAAAAACAAACACACATGGTCAGCCAGTTAGTGTAGGTTATAAGTGATGCCATGCCATACTGGGCGTAATAACTACAAACAAACACACATGGTCAGCCAGTTAGTGTGGGTTATAGGTGATGCCATGCCATACTGGGCGTAATAACTACAAACAAACACACATGGTCAGCCAGTTAGTGTAGGTTATAGGTGATGCCATGCCATACTGGGCGTAATAACTAAAAAACAAACACACATGGTCAGCCAGTTAGTGTAGGTTATGGGTGATGCCATGCCATACTGGGCGTAATAACTACAAACGAACACACATGGTCAGCCAGTTAGTGTAGGTTATGGGTGATGCCATGCCATACTGGGCGTAATAACTACAAACAAACACACATGGTCAGCCAGTTAGTGTAGGTTATGGGTGATGCCATGCCATACTGGGCGTAATAACTAAAAAACAAACACACATAGTCAGCCAGTTAGTGTAGGTTATGGGTGATGCCATGCCATACTGGGCATAATAACTACAAACACACATGGTCAGCCAGTTAGTGTAGGATATGGGTGATGTCATGCTATACTGGGCATAATAACTACAAACGAACACTCATGGTCAGCCAGTTAGTGTAGGTTATGGGCGATGCCATGCCATACTGGGCGTAATAACTACAAACAAACACACATAGTCAGCCAGTTAGTGTAGGTTATGGGTGATGCAATGCCATACTGAGCGTAATAACTACAAACAAATACACATGCATAGTCAGCCAGTTAGTGTAGGTTATGGGTGATGCCATGCCATACTGGGCGTAATGACTACAAACAAACACAAATGGTCGGCCAGTTAGTGTAGGTTATGGGTGATGCCATGCCATACTGGGCGTAATAACTACAAAACAAACACACATGGTCAGCCAGCTCGCTGCAAAATAATCAAATACACTGGCGTAATAGCTACAAAATAAAGAAATATAACCACACTCTTAGCGTGATAGCTACCAAAAACTAGCCGTTACAGCGTAGGTAGACTAATAAGTGGACAGTCCCATAGTAGGCCTAACAATAAACGGTTTGGTCGAAAATCCAAATTTCAAAATTAAGCCCACATATATATAATCCTTTGCCACCAGGTTAATTGCTGTGAGGGCAGCACTGTGTCTTACACTGTGATTTGTTCACTCATCTATAAAATCCTTGGCCATCGCATTGACTGCTGATCTGATAAGAGAAGACCTGCCTCCTACTTTAGGAGTCTTGTCAAGTTAAAAAAATCCAAAAAAAATAGAAAAACTCAGAAGTGAGTGGGTTGGTGAAGCCCTAACTCGGATTTTTTTGGTACATTGGGCGTGAATAGGTTTGCTCAGGCCAATCAATTGTTTCCTCGGAGTTTGGATTTTTGAACTGAACAAGACTCCTTAGCGCCATAACACATTGCCTACTATGCCATCGAACACCAGACATTGACACAATGCTGGGTTGCTGTTGGGCCAGCGTCGAAGACGATTGCCCAACGATCCAGTATTGGGGCAATGTCTTGTGTTTGCCGGTATCTAATTAGCCTGGCATATACTTACTCGTCTATGTAGTCTTTAGCGACTAGGTTAATGGCAGAACCGGTAAGGGCAGCACTGCATTATCTTAGCCTGTTACACTTACTCATCTATATAGTCTTTAGCCACCAAGGTAATGGCAAATCCGGTAAGGGCTGCACTGCCACCTATCTTAGCCTGTTACACTTACTCATCTATGTAGTCTTTAGCCACCAAGGTAATGGCAAATCCGGTAGGGGCTGCACTGCCACCTATCTTAGCCTGTTACACTTAATCATCTATGTAGTCTTTAGCCACCAGGTTGATGGCAGATCCGGTAAGGGCAGCACTGCCACCTATCTTAGCCTGTTACACTTACTCATCTATATAGTCTTTAGCCACCAGGTTGATGGCAGATCCGGTAAAGGCTGCACTGCCACCTATCTTAGCGTGTTATATACTTACTCATCTATGTAGTCTCTGGTCACCGGGTTAATGGCTGATCCGGTAAGGGCTGCACTGCATTATCTTAGCCTGTTATACTTACTCATCTATATAGTCTTTAGCGACCAGATTAATGGCTGATCCGGTAAGGGCAGCACTGCCTCCTATCTTAGCTCCATAACACACGGCCAGACTGAGAGAGACACCTAGTGACACGATCTCGGCCGGTCTCTCTGACTTCACATATTCTTCACTGTCATATGTCACCTCACTTTGTGTGTCTGTGTAAATGTCATATCTACTGGTAGTCACATCGCTGTAATAAAAGGAACATAGATAGATGGGTGGACAGACAGACGGACGGATGTGGATGGATGTCACATAGTCATCTCACTGTGTGTCATTGTCAAGGTCATACCTACTGGTGCTCATGTCAATATTTAAATAAAAAAATTACTAAGTGCACAAAAGTATGTGAAATGGTCTGTCATCCTGCTTGGAGTTTCTAATGAACAAGTCTGAACTCTTACAACTCTGAAATATGTTTGTACAAACCACGGAGACCAAAGATTTTTCCATTTCATTTGAATACCTGTGTTATAGGTTTACGATCATTATAATTTGTTTAATTCATTCAGGGGCTTAGGCCTATGACCATTATAATTTGTTCAATCATTCAGCAAGGGGATTGACCATAGACGTCAGAAGATTCTGACGTCTAAAGTCAATCCCCGCACTGAATGAATTAAAAACATTATAATGGCCGTGGACCCATAACACATGTATTCAAATGAAGCGGTAAAAACTAACTAGGACATTTATTATGATTTAAAAGTGACAATAACCGTTTGGTCGCCATGTTTTATACAAAGATATGTCAGCGTTATAATGTAGGCCCTATCAATATCGTGAGTTTGGATATTTGAGCCACGACTCTGGGAATCCTTGACAATGACACACGCAGTGGCATGACAATTGACAGTGGTGACTATGTGACATCCATCCACCCATTCTAGTGCTTATAGAGGTAATAATTGCCTTACAATCCCGTTTCTCTGATGACTTCCTCTTGCTTATAATATATTTATTTATTTACTTCTCGGTGTCTCTAATGACTTCCTCTTGCTTATAATATAATTATTTCCTTACTTTCCCGTTTCTCTGATGACTTCCTCTTGCTTATAATATATTTATTTACTTACTTCTCCGTGTCTCTAATGACTTCCTTTTGCTTATAATATAATTATTTCCTTACTTTCCCGTTTCTCTGATGACTTCCCCTTGCTTATAATATATTTATTCACTTACTTCTCCGTGTCTCTAATGACTTCCTCTTGCTTAAATTATAATTAGTTAATTACTTTCCCGTTTCTCCTATGACGTCCTTTTGCTTATAATATAATTATTTACTTACTTTCCCGTTACTCTGACGACTTCCTCTTGCTTATAATATAATTATTTAATTACTTTCCCGTTTCTCCTATGACGTCCTCTTGCTTATAATATAATTATTTACTTACTGTCCCGTTACTCTGACGACTTCCTCTTACTTATAACATAATTAGTTATTTACTTTCCCGTTTCTCTGATGACGTCCCCTTGCTTATAATATAATTATTTCCTTACTTTCCCGTTTCTATGATAACTTTCTCTTGCTTATAATATAATTATGTCCTTACTTTCCCGTTTCTCTGATGACTTCCTCTTGCTTATAATGCTCCATCTCCACCACACAGACTGAGTCTCTGGCTCGTCCAGATCTCTTCCTCACTGAGTTATCCACTGAGATACTGTCTCCATCTCCTAAAAAGTATACATCAGTTTTGTTCGTTACAATTACAGTTGATTGAATCACAGAGGGAGGGAATTACCGCTCTGAGCGCTAAACATGACAATAGTCATTTTTAAAGGGACATGCCCAGGTTTAAAATCATCAAAAAATCGGTGATTATATTTTGTTTTTTTAATATGACCATATGATGTCCATAGACTAGAACTGCAAAAGTTTTTACATTTTTGTGCTGCGCATTCAACAGTTAGGCTAGATATAGAGACGAAATTCCTGATTTCTAATTATTGACAACCATGTCAAAAATAAGAAATACGGGAATTTCGTCTCTATATCTAGCCAATAATTCACTTTCAATATTTGCAAATGTTTTGTATCAAATTAATCAAGTATGAGCAATTATCACCCACTTAAAGTTAGCGATCGCTGTAACAAGACACAACACTAAGTGGGTGAAAATATAAATAAGATAACGATGATAAGCACGACTATAGGCGTTTATAATCCGTTTTATCAGCCGATAAATCACTGTTATTGAGAACAAAATAGGTGTTTAAACATCAAGATTTGCAAATGTTTTGTTTCAAATTAAACAAATACGGGTAAGTATCACTCACTTGTAATCATGGGTCGCGTTAGCGAGACACATCTTCAATTGGTGAAAATTCAAATAAGATCACTTAACAGATAAATGGTTATAGTTGGCCCATTGTAATTCAAATAAGATAACTTAGCATGTAAACAGTTATGTTTGGCACATCTTCTGCGACGCTCACTGGCCCGAATTGAGTCATTTTTGGGGTATTTTTTGATAAGCTGAAAGTCCACTAATGACCACTTGGGGACCCCATCTCTAACTTAATTGCAGTTTCCTACCCGCCTAGTCACCGCACCTTTTTCGCCATATTGAGATGGTAAATGTAGGTCACGTTTTGGTCAGTCAGTAGTCTACTTCATGACTATATATAGGCTTTATTGCTTTGCTATTATATGACATATTATAATAATGTTACTTTTTGTGGCTGGGTAACTCCTTAACCATATGACTTCCAGGCCGGGGTACATGCCAGGATCCAGATGTACTGGTTTAGGAGTTCTTTTTTTCGTCATTTGAAGCTGGAATTGCTAACGCAATTTCCAGCTTCAAATGACGAAAAATACATAAATGTAGTATATACTTGACGAAAATTTGTGTCATTTTATGGTTACGTTCATTGACGAATGACGACGGAAATTTCCGTCATGTATGGTAGTGAAAAGGTTAAAGGTATAGCGAACTTCTAAAATCCGAGGGACATGGGTCCCCCAGAATGATGAAATGAAATGAAATGAAATGAAATGAAATGAAATGAAAACTTCTATAGCGCCTAACTCCTCGGAGGGCCGAGCTCAGAGGCTCAATCCATACTTATCAAATTCCAAAGAAGAGTCGAGGGAAATAAGCATGGTCGTCATCAGGGAGCCGGGACGCAGAGGAGCTAGGGCGGAAAAGCCAGATCGAAGAAATGCGTTTTAAGCAGTTTTCTGAAAGAGGAAATGTTTTTAGCTACACGAAGGTGTGCAGGCAGTAAATTCCAAAGAGTAGGACCAGAAACAGAAAAGGCACGAGCACCGAACTTAGTTCTGATACGTGGTACTTTGAGCTTATTTGTGTTGTTTGATCGCAGATGTTTCACGGAGTCTGCAGAAAAAAGAAGGCTAGATAAATAAGATGGCTGACCATCATCGAGACAAAGAAATACAAAAGTGCATATTTTGAATTGTATTCTAAACTTGATTGGAAGCCAATGTAATGATTTTAGTAGAGGAATAGAGCGACTGAAACGAGGAGCCTTTGTCACAACCCTTGCTAAACAGTTCTGAACACGCTGTAATTTCTGTAGATCTTTAGCTGCAATTTGGTGTAATAAGGAGTTACAGTAGTCCAGTTTGCTTGTCACCAGTGCCACTGCAATTTGTTTTGCTAAAGCTAGAGGTAGACTTTTTCTGATGCGTTTAAGATCTCTAATGTGATAAAAACAGGAACTGGACACCTGTGAAATGTGCTGACGAAAATTCAAACCACTGTCAAAAAAGACACCCAAATTCCTTGCGGAATCTGCTGGATTCATCTCATTGTCCAACACCGCAAGGGGGAAAAGGTTAATAAACTTCTCCCTCTGCGATTTCGAGCCAATGAGAAGAAACTCAGTCTTGCTAGGATTGAGTTTTAGTTTGGATTGAGCCATCCAAGCAGATACCCCGGTAATACAGCTCTGAAGCATTTTTAATGACTCAGTGTCTGTGTCACCTGTTAAGGAGATGTAAATTTGTGTATCATCGGCGTATAAGTGATGACTCAATCCATAACTTGAAATAATGGTGCTTAGAGGAGCGGTGTACAAACTGAAAAGCAGAGAGCCAAGTACAGACCCCTGCGGCACTCCATGCAATAGTGCCCGTGGGTATACCATAATAATACTGTATGCATTTTATTCCCAATGCTGCATTAACAGCTAGTTCCCAAATTATAGCAAGGCCATATACTAGAGCGACAATTATGAGGTAATAATTTCAACTATACGCTTAGCTGGGCGTTTGGTTTGAAAGCTGATTGTACTGATTGTACTACTGTGGGGATCTCGAAACAGCTGATCCCAGGCATGTATTGACAGGAGGGCTTTCCTAGCAAACATTGTATACTCACGCAATGTTGGTTTAATGTTGAGCCAGCGTCGCAGACGTTGATCTAACATTAAAAGAGCGTTGAGTTAGTGTCTTGTTGGAGTAATAGTCATAGTCTCTTGTGATCATGTAGAATTACTCCAGCTGAATGCAACCTGTACTGTATACTGAAGGCCTACACGTGACCTATGCATGCAAATTCTGAACATGACTAGATATTTAAATACTGAAGCTAGATATTTTCTGCTGCTCCATTATTGAAAATGTATAGATGGATGTATCTCTCTTACCTTCGGTTTGAGTATGAATAGATGAATGTATCTCTATTACCTTCGGTTTGAGTATGAATAGATGAATGTATCTCTCTTACCTTCGGTTTGAGTATGAATAGATGAATGTATCTCTCTTACCTTCGGTTTGAGTATGAATAGATGAATGTATCTCTCTTACCTTCGGTTTGAGTATGAATAGATGAATGTATCTCTCTTACCTTCAGTTTGAGTTTGAATAGATGACTGTATCTCTCTTACCTTTGGTTTGAGTATGAATAGATGAATGTATCTCTCTTAGCTTCGGTTTGAGTATGAATAGATGAATGTATCTCTCTTACCTTCGGTTTGAGTATGAATAGATGAATGTATCTCTCTTACCTTCGGTTTGAGTATGAATAGATGAATGTATCTCTCTTACCTTCGGTTTGAGTATGAATAGATGAATGTATCTCTCTTACCTTCGGTTTGAGTTTGAATAGATGAATGTATCTCTCTTACCTTCGGTTTGAATTTGAATAGATGAATGTATCTCTCTTACCTTCGGTTTGAGTATGAATAGATGAATGTATCTCTCTTACCTTCGGTTTGAGTTTGAATAGATGAATGTATCTCTCTTACCTTCGGTTTGAGTATGAATAGATGAATGTATCTCGATGAGTTCTTGCATTTTATTGAGTAGTGAATCCAGTATGGCGAACATCATGGCCAGAACAGCTGTGTTCATGATGAACATAGACAGCACGAAGGCGGGTAGCACTAAACCCCAGATTAACCTGAAATATAAAATAGTCGAAGATCATATAAATTAGAGAAGTTGAATATAACAAACCAGCAAGCTGAATACATCAACCCAGTTTCGGTATATTATTGGGCCAGCGTCACCGGCGATGGACCAATAATGTTGACATATTTACCTCACAATGTTTACCCTGTGGAGTAAATGAAATGAGATAAATGGGGTTTTAGGCCACCTTTGTGCACATATAGACTAAACTGGGCCAGCGTGTGGCGTAACAGATCCATGACATATATACATCACAATGTTTACCTGTGTGATGTAACAGATTCATGGCATATTTCACATTAAAAATAAGTGCTAATACCAGCACAGAATCATCACCATAGTCGACATCAGTGCTGTAAAGGTTAACCCTTTCAGCGGGGGGGGGGGATGACTTTTGAAGTCAGAATCTCGCATTAAAAGTCGATCCCCGCACTGAAATATGTATAATAATTGTACACCCATAACATAGGTACCGGGTATTCAAAAGAAGCGGAATGAGCTAAATAAGAAACCGAGGACGTTTTCTAAGTAACAACTCTTAGACATCCACCGTATTTTTTTATTATGTCAGCGCTGTAAGTGGTAATCACCCACCATTGAAGTCTTAAGCTGATTCCGTTTAGAACACTCAGAGCGCAGGTAAATTAATTATTTTAAATTTATAACCACTTGAAGTTGTGTCTCGCTACAGCGATCCAGAACTTCAAGTGTGTGAAAATTACTGATATTTGTTTATTTCAGACCAAACATTTGCGAATCTTGATGTATAAACACTTATTTCATTTCCAATTAAAGAAATTGATGGGGTTTTAGGTCACCTTTTTGCACATGTAGGCTAAACTGGGCCACATTTCGAATTAGCTTGATTAGGCCTACTGTTTTTTAAAATGTTAATAATATTAAAACTATTGTCGTGCTAAGTGTGTAAATGGTTACAGCTATAGACCAATCTATATATGTATGTTTCTGATTTTAGTTGTATCACAGCTGCCTCCATAGTGCTCTCTGTGTACACATATTTCCTGCTGTTCGTACACAGTGGACTACTCCTTTAATCACCCACCATTGAGGTCTTAAGCTGATTCTGTTCAGTACACTCAGAGCACATCGATAGTGAAGATTGACATGTTCTACAGAGTACGCCGCCATCACAGCCCCTCCAAACGTCAACATGCTGTCCTGGTAAAAGAAAACAGATTTGTTTAAATATTCAAATATTCTTGAATAGTAATGTCATTTTTTAGATGTTGGCACGTAAAGGGTCAATGCATTTTGCATAAAAAGTAATCAACCCTTGAGCGGCTGTATTGTTTGTTTCTATTTTTCATTCATTTGAGGCTTCAATTGCTAACGCAAATTCCAGCTTCAAACGAATGAAAAATATGTCTATTTATGAAAAAAGGTCATCTAGAAGATGTTATGTTTGATTAAATTAAAGGGACATGCCCAAGCTAAAATTATAAAAAATCGGTGATTTCATTTTGGCTTCTTAATATGCCCATATGTTGTAAACATGTTCATGGACTAGAACTGCAATATTTTTAATTTTTGTGCTGCGCATTCATCAGTTAGGCTAGATAGAGAGACGAAATCCACCAGTTAGATTAGATATAGAGACGAAATTCCTGATTTCGTCTCTCTATCTAGCCTAACTGGTGAAAGCGCAGCACAAAAATTAAAAAAACATTCGCAGTTCTAGTCTATTGACATGTTTAAATCATATGGTCACATTAAGAAGCCAAAATAAAATCGCTGATTTTTTTATGATTCTAGCCTGGGCATGGCCTTTCAACATCTATCGCAAACTATGTTTTTTATTTTAGTGGTATATTTTTAGGTTTGCGGCTCCAGCAGCACAAGGGTTAATATCGCAGATGTCATTTTGTGTATAATGGCTCGTAGAGGCCATATTTAACCCTTTAAGTCCTCACGATGCATTAAAGCATCATTTTACATCCCTGAAAACAGACCTAATTTTCCTACAACTAGGGGTTTTAGAATGAAAAGTTCCATGAAACTGGTTTACCAATACATTGCAATTCTCATTAACTTGTCACCCTCTTCAAGTCATCTTCATCCACTACAAGTCGAGAATTGCGATAGCAATTCGCGGCTGGTAGTGGATGATGATGACAATGGTAAATAGTGGATGATGATGACAATGGTAAATTCAGGCCTGAAAGGGTTAATAAAATGTCTAGGTATAATATCTGAAATGAAAGCTGGGAACCTTATTATGACGGATTATTAAAAGTAAATACATCTTAGACCCATATAATAACATTGTAGGTATTTAAATCAAGCGGAAAGAGCTAACTAAGACATTTATAATGATGTCAAAATGCAAAAAAAAACTTTGGTCTCTATGGTTTATATAAAAAAAATTCAGCATGGTGAGGGTAAGGCTCTATTAAAGTGCTGAATTTTTTATGAAGACATTGGAAGTCAAAGAGGTTTTTTAATTTGAATTTATCAGGGATAGAATGCCTTAGTTAGCTCTCTCTCGGCTTTATTTGAATACCTATGTTACGAGTCTACGGAAATTATAAATATTTTTACTCTTACAGCGCAGGATCGATTTTAGACGTCAGAATCTGATGCAGACGTCAGATTCTGACGTCTCAAGTCGATCCCTCGCGGTAGGCCCCGCGGTAGAGGTTCAAAGGTTAAACTGACCTTCATGTACTGTGAGGCGACCTCTGATACTGTGAGAATCTGCATGAAGGGGAAAGCGAAGACAGGAATCAAACCCGTCACCCAGAGAGGTACACAGAGCGACGACCAGTAGCTGGCCATCACGAGGAGTATGTAACCAACCCATGCCTCCTGAAAAAAGTCAAAATAATCATGATAATGAGCCAGAGCCATCCGCAGTGTGATGACCAGTTGTTGGCCATCATTAGGGGTGTGTAACCAACCTGAAAAGTCAAAATAATCATCACTATATAGGTGTATGTAACCAACCCATGCCTCATGTAAATCCAAAATAATCATCCTAAATGGTCAAAATAATCATCACTCTATTGGAGTATGTAACCAACCCATGCCTCCTGTAATGTCAAAATAATCATCGCTAGGAGTATGTAACCAACCCATGCCTCCTGCAAATTCAAAATAATCAGCATTAGGAGTAGGTAACCAACCCATGCCTCCTGCAAATTCAAAATAATCAGCATTAGGAGTATGTAACCAACCCATGCCTCCTGTAATGTCTAAATAATCAGCATTAGGAGTATGTAACCAACCCATGCCTCCTGTAATGTCTAAATAATCAGCATTAGGAGTATGTAACCAACCCATGCCTCCTGTAATGTCAAAATAATCAGCATTAGGAGTATGTAACCAACCCATGCCTCCTGTAATGTCTAAATAATCAGCATTAGGAGTATGTAACCAACCCATGCCTCCTGTAATGTCAAAATAAGCATCATTAGGAGTATGTAACCAACCCATGCCTCCTGTAATGTCTAAATAATCATCACTACATAGGAGTATGTAATCAATTCATGCCTCCTGTAATGTCTAAATAATCATCTCTACATAGGAGTATGTAATCAACCCATGCCTCCTGTAATGTCTAAATAATCATCACTATACAGGAGTATATAACCAACCCCTGCCTCTTGTAATGTCAAAATAATCACCATAATACCGTCACCCAGAGAGGCACGTAGAGAGATGACCATCAGCCGGCAATAAACAGGAGTATGTAACGAACCCCTGCTTCCTGTAACCATGGTAACATATAATGAACCGCCCATGACCACTGATGACTCATATAACGTGGATGTAAGCAGTACAGTAAATAAGGTAATTAGTATGCGGACGGATAAGATGGGTCATCCAACTTTGGTTTTACATCACTAATTTATTTACAAATATATCAATGTATTAAGCACCTCATTCTAGATGACGGCACATTATGTGCCTCGCATATTTTTCTATAATATTGTCTATATTTCCATTCGCGAATATTTTACCTTGGACAAGAGGAGGAAATTTTTGGCGCGAACGTATGTCTCACTTACTGATTTCTAGCATTCAGTTCTGGTCAACATTTATATAAAAAGCGTCTGATATTTCCAAAAATAAATGAATTGATTACCCACAAACTTTTCACAAACTTTTTTTTATCAATTTCAATCGCATTAAATTTGGTTTGGAAAATGTTGGAAGCCGCACATACGGGTCTAGGGGTGCAATGGTTAATCAAATCTCACATACAGGTCTCGCAGGACAAGGGTTAATTCACAACACTGTATATGTGACGTCTTACCTGAGATCGCAGCACCAGGGGTATGGGTAAGTAGATCAAGGCTATGGTGATGATGAGAAGCTGGTTATTATGACGTCTTACCTGAGATCGCAGCACCAGGGGTATAGGTAAGTAGATCAAGGCTATGGTGATGATGAGAAGCTGGTTATTATGACGTCTTACCTGTGATCGCAGCACCAGGGGTATGGGTAAGTAGATCAAGGCTATGGTGATGATGAGAAGCTGGTTATTATGACGTCTTACCTGAGATCGCAGCACCAGGGGTATAGGTAAGTAGATCAAGGCTATGGTGATGATGAGAAGCTGGTTATTATGACGTCTTACCTGTGATCGCAGCACCAGGGGTATAGGTAAGTAGATCAAGGCTATGGTGATGATGAGAAGCTGGTTATTATGACGTCTTACCTGAGATCGCAGCACCAGGGGTATAGGTAAGTAGATCAAGGCTATGGTGATGATGAGAAGCTGGTTATTATGACGTCTTACCTGAGATCGCAGCACCAGGGGTATAGGTAAGTAGATCAAGGCTATGGTGATGATGAGAAGCTCGTTATTATGACGTCTTACCTGAGATCGCAGCACCAGGGGTATAGGTAAGTAGATCAAGGCTATGGTGATGATGAGAAGCTGATTCCTGTACCAGTAAACACAGCTACCGACTGAACGTAGACGACGGCCCATCGTAGTCCTTAGATGAATCCTTAGTTACAGGCGACAACTCTACGTAGGCTGCGATCCATTGTAATCCTTAAAGACGTCAGGTACAAGTTGAACGTTAGCTGCGACATATTGTAGTCTTTGAATAAATCTTTAATTACAGGCACCAACTGAACGCATGTAGACGGCGACCCACTGTAGTCCTTAAATAAATCCCTAATCACATACACCAACTAAACGTAGGCTGCGACTCATGGGAGTCCTTAAATATAGTTCACCCATTAAATCAAGTCACCATAATCGTAATCATTTAATACAGCAGAGAGTGATCGTAGACAAACCATTGTAATCACCAAATGACTGTAATCTTCCAACACGACAAGTAAGTCACCGTAGATAACATCCAATTGCAATCCTTAAGTAACGTTACAGCCACTATGATGTAGCTGGCGACACATTGGAATAGGCGAACCATACGTTAATCCTACTAGTGTAAATAAGTGATGTATCTTGAGCCCCATACACTCGTGCACTGTCAGTGATGACAATGTTTATGTTTGTGGCGTCAGTCTGAATCAAATCAAGTCTTGACAACGTTATATCATGAAGTAGGCCTATTCACTAGTATAAATGTAATACAAATGTTTTGTGTTTGCTGGGAAAATGTCCCGACCATGCCCGTCCTCGGTGTAGTATGTTGTTCAGTGAGTTCCTTGAGTTGGCTTGTTGTCATAATGAACAGCGTATTACTGATTTGCGTCAAGTCTTATCTGACAACACCTGAAATGACCTATCTTCTTATCACAGCAAACAACATACGCTGACTCAATGTTGGCATATTGTTGGGCCGACGTCGCAGACGGTGGGCCAGCATTACATTGACTTTAAATCGACATGTGTGTGCTGTGATATTCGTGAAAACACTAGACGTTGAACCGCTGTTGGTGTGATATTTATTAATATATAACTCTTAAAGCGTTAAAATAAATAATTCCCCCCCCCCCCACTTAAAATTGTGTCTCGCTACCGCGACACACAACTTCAATTGTGTGAAAATTGCCCATATTTGTTTAATTTGGGTCCAACTATTTGCAAATCATGCTGTTTAAACATACCCTTCGTTCCCAATAAATGCGATTTAAACGACTAAAAAAATTGATTAAACCTTGGCGCGGGGATCGACTTTAGACGTCAGAATCTGACGCTTATAGACGTCAGATTCTATAAGCGTCAGATTATGACGTCTAAAGTCGATCCCCGCAGTGAAAGTGTAAATTATTTATAATGGCCGTAGACCCATAACATAGGTATTCAAATGAATCTGAAAGAGCTAATTAAGTCATTTATGGTGATTTCAAATTGAAAAAAAATCTTTGTTCTCCAGGGTTTATACAAAAATAATTCAGCGCTTAAAGGTTAAATAGAATAAACACAACTATAGTCGTGTTTAGCGCTAAAAGGCTCAGGTGAAGGTGGGTCAACACTTAACAAACAACAGGTTTCTTGTTCGAGTCCGTCAGCGTGATGTCGTTTTTGTTGTCTACATGTACGTTAGTCAACTAGCTTTTCCAGTATTCGATAAGTGTTGGGTAAAATATGCCATCAGTTTCTGTATCTCTATATTGAGTGATGACTACAATCTATCAATGATAATACAAGTATACAGGTGGTAAACCTACATAATGCAGGACATATGGGTGGCCTCCATGCTAGCGACCTTGTGGTCTTAATGGAGGTCTCCCAAACCACCCTGTAAATTTGTTCACTCATCTTGCATTTACTTATTTTCATGGTTGAATAAACACTTCTTCTTCTTCTTCTATATTCAAACATGGTGTAAGGGCTCTACTACATACCATATATATGTCTTATTATTGTTTTTCTACATATTAGATTCTAATTATATCAACATGTATATATTCTATTGCTTCCAGTGTGTATTTTTGTTTCCATTTATAGTAATATAAGCTATTTATCTCTGGTTTTCATGCGGAAACATATATCTGGCATGCATAGTATCATTAACATGTATATTTATTTTAATTCTATCAAAGCATTTAATACTTGTACATATATTTACACCATTATTGCATCAAGTCTTGTATTCCATCCCCCATCAATCGAAGAGTGGTTCAGCCTGTCACATGACGAGATCGGCCAATCACTGTCGTCATTCAGTTGTTATTTAAATCAGGGGGTAGAATACCAGACTTAGGCCCCATTTTCTATTCTATAATATTATGCGCTGTATAATATAATGCATTGTTCATTTTAATGACGCATAAGTCTACATAAACTTCCCATCGTCAATAAATATATATCTATCCGTCATAGTGCGTCACTTGGGTAAAGCTTTAACACTCTGTCTGCTACAGTATACAATTTAAATTTTCTCCCACTTGAAGTTGTGTCTCGCTACAGCGGCCACAACTTCAAGCCTTGTTGTGTCTCGCTAAAGCGAGCCACAACTTCAAGTGGGCCAAAATTACTAACATTTTTTTAATTCGAGACCATACATTATTGCCAGTAATTATTTCAACCTTCATTTCTTCGCAATAACTATGATTTAATCTGCTAATAAAACAGATTAAAATGATTATACATTTATATAGTTTTTTTAGCGAACCCAACACTGGCTGGGCCGCCCATCACAAACACACGTGCGGGGGCCCTGGTGCAGTGGTTAAAGCTGTCTGCTTGGGAAGTCGAGATCGCGAGTTCAAACCCCACTCTGGCCTACAAGTTAAAAAAAAATCGTCCCCGCTCACTCAATATTCAGTATTGTTGGGAGCCTCCGTGACTGAGAAAGCGTGCTCGGCCTCAAACCGCCAAGGCTCGAATCCTGTGTCTGGAAGGTAGTGTCATCTCATACATCTGATCATCCTCAGCAGGTTCTCCTGGCCCAGTTTAGCCTATATGTGCACAAAGGTGGCCTAAAAACCTATTAATTTCAGTTCAGTCAATGGACCAAATCACCTCACTTTCATACAATGGACTAAACGTATGGAAGTAAAGGTAAGTGAGACTAGTAGGACCATGGGAAAGGACCTACTCATCTTCCCTGAGACAGAAGAGTACTCAAAGAGGATCTACGAGTCTATGAAAAGAGAAGACAGCGGCCTCATGGGAACCTCAGCTGTCTTCAGACCACCAAAATGTTCAGCCGAGGCCAAGGTAGAAGACGCCCTCAGCGCGGTAGTGAAAGACGTAGACCCCACGATAGGAGAGGAAGAGATAGAGACATCCATCCTGGAGAAACAAGGTCTGAAGGTGAAGGTCATCAGATTCATCAACAGAACCTCAGGACGTGGCATCCCGAAAGTCAAGGTCAAGGAAGAGATGGAGGCAGCGATCAACAACAGCCGTCTCTTCATCGGAACTCGCTCCTGCAGAACTGAGGAGTATAAGAAGAAGAACAGAATCCTACAGTGCTACAGGTGCCAGAGATTCGGCCACGCCCAGGACTCCTGCAAGGCAAGAGACATGAGATGCGGAAAGTGCGCTGGGGCCCACAGGAGACAAGACTGCACAGCCAGAGCAAGCTACTGCGCCAACTGCACAGGGAATCACCTGGCGTCTGACGGAAGATGCCCTAGGGCTATAGAGGTGAAGAGAAAGATTGCAGAGAAAAGAGAAGGCCAACGACATCGTAGCACCCAGGAAATCAACAAAAGATCCCAGCCAACTCAGCACCGAGAACACCAACGTCAGGGCGAACGCGCCGATCAGCCCAAGAAGGCTACAGGAGGTGAGAGTGAGCTACCACTTATTAAACTAGCAGATAGTGATTTAACCCGTCTTGCCCTTCTGTTTTCAGCTCACACGGTCCTGTACAGCAGAACGATCCACAGGAACGAGGGAAAGTTGGAGTGGGATGACATACCCCACCTAGCCAGCAAAGCAGTCAGTTGGGCCTTCAGGAAAGACATCTCCCAACTGATCATCAGAGACTACCTACTCCAACTTCCGGAGAACTTGTAAGTACAACCTTCACCTAACGTAGAAAAAGTAGGGCCGTTTTTACTAGGTCTAGTACAGTACAGTACCCACCAGTAAAAACCTAACTAAAGTAGGAAAACTAAAGCATGAAAAACTTAAGTAGGGCTAGGTACAGTACAGTACTTAAAAATATGAATAACAGTTTACCACCAAATGAAAAAAATGCAGATTATTCATGCTAACATTAACGGACTATATAAAAGAAGAACAGAATTAATTAACTTTTTAAATGAATATAAACCACATTTTGTGACTTTAAATGAAACTAGACTTAGAGAGCAAACTAGAATCAGAATTCCAAATTATAACATTATCAGAAAAGAAAGAAATGTAGTTAATTCTAATGGGCGCCTGCAACAAGCAGCAGGCGGTGTAGCTATTTTAATTAGAAAAGATATCAAATTTAATGAAATAGATACTTCAGATTTTAACGAAGAATTTTTGGCAATAAACTTCAAATCACAAGGCAAGACAGTGGCATTAGCAACTATTTATAACCCGCCAGATATTCAACCAAACATAGATAATTTCAGGCATATAACTAATTCATATCCACTTTTAATTTTTATGGGAGATTTCAATTGTAAGCATACTTTTTTCGAATGTAAAGTAGGAAATACTAACGGAGACATTATATTTAACATAATTGAAGAATTAGACTTACTAATCACTAACGACAGCACTGTAACTTGTAGACCAGGGACGTCCTCTGGTGGCGATCTACTAGATCTAGCGCTAGTTAGCCGCCTGATGGCGTCACGCATCCAATCATGCGATGTAGGCGATGACATAGGTTCAGATCATTTCCCAGTTCATTTAACTTTAGCTTCACCGCAATTTCAGAGAGAAATTCTACAATATGAAAAAACAGATTGGAGCAGGTTTAATAAAGAAATAATAAATAACTTCGATAGACTCGAACCTGAAACACCAGAGGAACTAGACTTAGCTAACGAAAAAATAAGCAATATAATTAAAGAAGGGCTAAATAAAGCGTGTCCTAAAGCAAAACGTAAAGATAAAGCATTTTTTATTTCAAATGAAACAATGAAATTAATTAAATTAAAGAGACAAATTAGACGCTTAGCTAAAAATAGGCAAAAAGCAGAGGATAAAACTCTATATAATCAATTAAACGACTCAGTAAGTAAACAAGTAAACAAGGATAGAGAAGAATTTTGGAATCAACAAACTAAAAAACTAGACGAAACTAAAGACTCTAGAGAATTTTGGAAAACTATTAATAGTATTAATGGTAAGAAATCAGGCGGCGCATCCAAGCCATTAATTAAAGAAAATGGTAATTTAACTCAAAACGACTTAGAAAAAGCAACCACGTTCGCTGAATCTTTAGGCAAAATTCATAATACTCACACAGGTGCAATTTTTGATGATGAATTTAAAGATTTACTAGATAACGCTATAAATGAAAAATCGCAGCTTTTTTCAACTCTAAAAGAAAATAAAGTAGAAGATGGCGACGATAGTATACTACTCAGGGATATATCGATTCAAGAAATAAAACTACAATTAGATAGGACCAAAGGCAGGTCTGCTCCAGGAGCAGACGGAATTAAATACACTATAATTTAAAAATGTCCAGAAATAGTATTTGAGAATTTAAAAACTATGTACAATCAGTGCCTAAAAATAGGGTATTTTCCAAGTAAATGGAAGGAAGCTCAAGGAATTATGCTCCCAAAGCCTAAAAAAGACAATAAAATTCCAACTAACTATAGACCAATCAGTTTATTAAGTTGCATAGGCAAACTTTTTGAAAAAATTATTGCTCATAGAATGCGCAGTAAACTAGAAGAAGATTTTTTTTTTTTAAATGGCAAATTGGCTATAGAAATATAAGATGTGCTATGGAACACATTCTCAGACTAGCTGATGATGCGCACATAGCACATAGCCGTCACCATAAAGGAGCTGCAATCTGTAGAAAAAGTTTTTGATTCCGTATGGTACAACGGACTAAGATATAAATTAATGAATACAAATTTACCAGATAAAATAGTGAGATTAATGTTTCATTTATAACTGACAGGAAAATTTCAGTCAAAATAAATAATGAGACTTCAGACAAAATTTCACTTAATGCCGGCACACCTCAGGGCTCGGTTCTCAGCCCACTGCTATTCTTAATCTATGTAAATGATATTCCAATAGATCCCTTCAGTAATACAGTAGGGGTCTCTCAGTTCGCAGACGACCTGGGATTTTGGACTTTTGCTAAAAGTGAAAAAAACAATTAAATATAGGCTAGCCAAAGTTTTATCAGACCTAGAAAGACCTCTCCAAGTGGAGAATAAAACTAAATCCTAAGAAAACGCAGCTTATAATGCTTAAAACTGAGAAAAATATAGAACTAGAACTTTTTGGCGAAAAACTCACTGCAGTACAGCAAGCAAAATTGCTAGGAGTAATTTTAGATAAGAAGCTTTTAATGCTCATATAGATGAAAACACCAAGAAAGGAAGGCAACGCCTTGGTCTGCTCAAACTCCTGAGCGGCTCAAAGTGGGGCTGTAAACCCGAAACACTAATGAGACTATATACAAGTTATATACGTCCAGTACTATAATACGGCGCTCCAGTAATTTTAGGAGCGTCCAAAACGTATATCAAGAAACTTCAAATCATTCAAAATTAGGCCATCAGAATAGCCTACAAATTGGATCCACTTTCGCACACTGAAGATATGCATGAAAGTGCTAAGATCGATCTGATCAAAGATCGATTCCAAATTTTAACATATAAATTCATAGATTCGCTCAAAGAGCATACAGATCTTTTCAAACTAAAATATGAATTGAGAGCTTCAAGAATTAAAAGAGGGCATAAAACACATTTGGACAAATGAATATCAGAATATGCCGAAATTTACGATGAAAATTGAGACTGCTGTGTGAATGCGGCTAGAGTTGTGTCAGTGCCGGTCCGCCGTCAACAGCGTTGGGCCGACATTGACGCAACACTGGCAGCGTTGGCAGCACGCGTGAGTGACAGAAACAGCGAAGTGCTTTCACAGTGTGGCTACCGCGGTGCCAATGTCGGTCCAGCGCTAACAACACTGAGCCGGCATTGGCGCGACGCTGGCGGCGCTGACAAGCACTCGTGAGTGTGATAACAGCGTTGACGCGTTGACGGGCCAACACCTACGGCGTTGGTCAGCCACCGCGTCACGATAACAACAGCCGTCACAGTCTGTTGTCACTCACCACATGTCATCGCAGGGGGTGATAATCAACATAATTGTCACCCCCCCCCCCCGCGAGGACTGTCATGGTGAGTGAAAGCAAAGGTTTAAATCCCCTGGTGGCTCTGAAAAGAGAACAAGCGAACTTTCCTAATTTCACAATAAAGATGACACGCTTCTAGGAACTTTCTATTTCTCAAATTATCAGCTTTAGACACTTTTAGACCATTCCACTCAAATTCAATGAAATTACATAACTCTGACGTTCTTTCTCAGGGTATGCTGGAGTATGGCGATGGCACACAGACAGTCAGGCAAACAACACGAGGTAAATTGATCACATTTGATCCTAAATTTAGAACGCAATTTTAAGTATGTCAAACATACTGAGTGAACTTAAGTGTACACGAGAGGCATAGGTTTAATAAAAGAAATGTCTCAAAAGTTCATTTAAAGGATCTGTCAAAATTAAAACTTTATCAGCCTTTTCATCCAGATTTCAAGAGTTAAGACACGAGATATAGGGTAGCTACCGGCTGATTCAACACCTCATTTAAACCACCGCGACCCTCTGTTCGCCGGGGGCGCATCAAAAGTAATTAAATTCTAAAATGCTTCTGTTTCCAGGTTCCTTGCCTCCCTTGCCAACCAGACATTTTCCAATGAGTATTATATACCAATGAAGTATTTGGATAGGCAAAGAGAACAGCTTTCATACAAGCTTCGAATGCCTTAATCCCACTCTCAGCACCCTTCGGGTGCTAGGGTTCAATCGCCATTGGGTTAACGTTCGTCTACGATGCTGAACCAACGTTCAGCCAACATTGATTCAACGTCCAGGTCTGTTTATCATTATATCTGCAAAACTAAACTCAACTAAGGGATTTTGTCAAGTTAAAAAAAATCGAAAAATCCGCGAAGAACTTGGAAGCACAGCTGTATGGGATAGGGTCAGCATGCTCATTGGTTTTCTATAGTAGAAGTATAGACATGGCAGTGACTGTCACCGCATAGACACATCCCAATTTCCCGTGCTTGGAAGTTGGTGGGATGGTGAAGCCCACACTCGGATTTTTTTTTTTGTATGTACATATTTCCCAAAAAAATAAAAATAATGGATAGGGTTGTTTCGCCAATCCGAATTTTTTTTGGATTTTTTTAACTTGAGAAAACCTTTAAAGTTGATAATTTTTAATTTGATTTTAAATTTTTAATTTGATCCTCCGCCTCCAGATTAGAAAAGATTGAAGTACTTGTTCATTATCATGCAATAGTTTTGATGTAGGCCCAATACCTTTACCGCTTTATAATAACCCAATGTGGCCTTGTCAATATTAACTTATTACCTCAGATAATAACATTTTCCGCCAGTGTGTAAACAATACGTTGCCAATATATTACCCACTTATCCACTCGTTATCAAGACCTACAAATTGAACCCTTTAAGCGCGGGGACCGACTTTAGACGTCAGATTTTGACGTCTAAAGTCGGTGCCCGCACTGAAAGAGTAAAATTTTCGTAATGATTGTAGACCCGTAACACAGGTATTCAGAAGAAGCGGAAAAGCGAACTAAGACATTTATGATGACTGCAAATTGAAAAAAACCCTTTGTTCTCATGGTTTATATAAAAATACTTCAGCGCTTTAAGGGCTAATAAGTGAGCAAAAGTTAATATGAAATGGTCTGTCATGCTGAGAGAAGTCACAAAGAACAAGTCGTAAATGATTTTAGTCAATAATAAAAATGTTGAAATAGGTATTAACGCGACCAGTGCTCGCAGGGTCACATCGTCTTATCTGTGAGGATCGGCGGAAGGTTGCTGTATTAGGTATATATGAAGCAAGTAGTGACATTTGACATCTCAGGTATTGTAATTAGAAGTGGAAAATGTATATAATTAGATGGTTCTTCATAATATGTTACCTTCAATTAGAAACAAACTATATATTTTGAAAATTTACAAATATTGCATCAAACTGCCAATCAATCAATCAATCGATCACCAATTCTATGAATCAATTAATGTAATCAATGAATCAATCAAGTGATAAATCGATCCAAACCATCTCATCAATTAATCAAACAATAAATCAATAAATCAATCAGTCAATTAAAAATCAGACGTTCGTCACCTTAGTAAATTTAGAGTGTCAAGCCCCCATTTATATGAACTGAGAAGATTAAGAAATTATTTTCATCGTCAGTTGGCTGATACAATTTCAATCGGACCCCCCACCCCGCCACCCTCCTACCGCGATTTATGTAGATTTCAACAAAAATAATTGCATTTTGTCGGCTATTTGTTTACTATACGATATTCTAGGCATTTTTTTTGGCGGCTATTTTGGCGGCAATTTTGGATTCTGACAAATTTCGTTGGTTATTTTGATTCTATACCATTTTCTAATAATTTTTTTATCGGCAACTTTTAGTTTTTGTCTGCTATTTTAGATCTATGCCAATTTTCTAGGTGCCTAAAAGCGTATATTTTAGTACTACTATATCCACAAGGGTCCACATTTCAGTCCTGTGTAGCCTCGGACGCACCGTTTTGAGATATTGTGCTTGTTGTCGGCCATCTTCGATTTATGGCAATTTGCTACGTTCCCACAATGGTGTATTTTTGCTACTTCCAGTTGTCCACTACTACTACTGCTATATTCAACTTAAATTTTCAGACACTTTTATGTGATTTGTGAAAATTACTTCCCAATATATATCAGTGTCTTAAGATTGAAGGCATATTTTATTTTTAACAACTGGTTATCAGGGGTTATACAGGTGCTAATAAACACACAGAATGTCTACAGTAGTCGGCGCCAGTGCTATAAGGATTACCAGGCGAGTGTGAATTGGGGCTCATCTCAACACACACAGACTTACACATATACATGGAGTTAAAGCGACGTAATCCTTCGCTTTGAAAGTTGTACTTATTCTGATGTGATATCCCAGTAAACACAAACCATTTGTATAACATGTATACAATGTTGACTCAACAGCGAAGACGTTGGCCCGACATTGCATAAATGTTATACAAATGGTTTGTGTTTGCATGGTAAGCAGTTGTTACTGTCGTGACCAGGTGAGTGGATCGCTCTCGTGACCAGGTGAGGGGATTGTCCTTCCGCTTTAATAGATAACAAATAGACATTACTCCTACCTACTGATAACCATACAAACATAACCATACAAACATTAAGCCACCCAAGGCTGGCTTAATGTTGGGCCAGCGTCGCAGACGGTGGCCTTACATTAAGCCAGCATTGGGTCAGTGTATCTAATAATATACACAGTACTGTGGACCCCATTATTTTTGCGTCCCGTGTTTTGTCACTAAGACCCATGCATATCAAACGAAATAATATAGGAATATTTTACATAGGAGATTTATAGGAGAATTGAAATGAGTAATACATACTATAAATCCTGTTTTACAATCCAAATTGCACATGGCTTTTGCTTATGCATCGAAATTAAAAACTGTTCGGAATCATGATTTTGAAGACTTTTTGTGGCTTAAATATGCATTTACACAACGTCTTTCTTATTTAGCTAAGAACTCTGTAAAATATGGGGTACATTAATTAAAAAAAATATAGGAGGATCAATCATTTTTTATAGGAACTTATTGGTCAGATCAGATGAGCCTTGTGTTGTGCATTCTCTAATTTGTATGGATGCTAAAATGATGTGGTTTTGATATGGTAAATATTTTGCAGAGGACGCGGACATTGTGGAACAAGTGTGAACTTATTTGAACAATAGACTGATGTCATCCAAGTAAACACCAGAATTTGGGCTGATGCTGGCTTAATATTGTACCACAGTTCCCGACGTTAGCCCAACGTTACTCCAACTTCTGTCTTTAATGGCATAGGTGGGATGGAATACGGAGAGTTTTTGTTTTTTTTATTTTCGGGAGCTGCAAAACTATCGAAAAAGACTAGCGAGAGCGAATGCATTGATAAGGCATGGCCTGAAGACGCCCCCGGGTCACGAGGTCATGATTATCGTGACTGATTATGGTGACAGTTACACTCATACTCTGTGCGTCAGTGTACGTAAACGTGGGAACTGGGTGAATTCTATAAATACAAGGCGATGTGGGGATTCTCCAAAAATCACTTTTATTGGGGATTCCCCAACAATCACTATTACTGGGGATTTCCAAACCACGACCTTGGGAATCCCTCTTGGGATATCCCTTCATTCATTCTTGATATGATCTCAAAGGAACATGCCCAGGTCTATAATCATAAAAAATCGGTGATTGTATTTTAGCTGCCTTCTTAATATGACCATATGATGTAAACATGTCCATAGACTAGAACTGCAAAAGTTTTTAAATTTTTGTGCTGCGCACCAGTTAGGCTAGATATAGAAACGAAATTCCCGTATTTCTTATTTTTGACATAGTTGTCAATAATTAGAGATCAGGATTTTCGTCTCTATAGCACAAAAATTAAAAAACTTTTGCAGTTCTTGTCTATGGACATGTTTACATCCTATGGTCATATTAAGAAGCCGATATAAAATCACCGATTTTTTGATGATTTTAGCCTGGGCCAGTCCCTTTAAATTCTCACCAATTAGTATACATTCAAACAAATCCACATAATCTTCTAAATGTAGTCGCTCCATTTTATCTTGCATGGCCACTTCTCTTCAGCAGTGGGTGTTGAATACATTGTACCAACATTTAAGCCAGTCATTATAAATTCTGAAATGTCAAAAGATTAAATAAATATTATATTAACCCTTAAAGCGCGCGGATCGACCTTACTGGTGAATGCGAAGCACAAAAATTAAAAAAATTACAGTTCTAGTCTAGGGACATGTTTACATCATAATTATGGTCATATTAAGAAGCCAAAATAAAATCACCGATTTTTTTATGATTATAGACCTAGGCATTTCCCTTTAACAGGGGGAGTGAGGTATTGATGATTTTTATAACAATGCATTGAGAAATATTTATAGGCTACACAAACTGGATGATGTAACAGTTTTTGAAAACGTAATGAAAATTTGATGATTTGAAAACAATGTATATAGGATATAGGATTGGGTGATACAACAGTAACTGTTTTTAAAATGTAACCGGCATCTGAGGATTGTTTTAACCCTTTCAGCGCAGGGGCCGTCTTTGGACGTCAGAATATGACGTCTAAAGTCGGTCCGCGCACTAAAAGAGTAAATTATTCATAATGGCCGTAGGCCCATAACATAGGTATTCAAATGAAGCGGGAAGAGCTAACTAAGACATTTATGATGATTTCAAAATTGAAAAAACCTTTGATCTCTATGCCTACTATGGCACATATAGAAAATATTTCAGTGCCGTAATGTATGTTTGTAGTTGTCATGTTGTCATTGATTGAGTTGTCATTGATATGTTAAACATTGTGATATAGCGAAACTTCCTAAAACAAATTTGTAACGCTTCAATATACAAAGCAAAGTATATTGTTTAAAATAAAATATAATCGAATTTATAACGCTTTCCCAGAGTTAAAAAATGTTACAAATTATTATTAAGACTGGACAGTCAGTTAGAGAAAAACTCCGCGGGAATTAATTGACTGTTTCTTAGTCCGAGACAGACCTCTGGCTAAAGCTTCATGTCAATCCGAGCGATCCGGTTTGTATCCTGGATCCGGATCATTCCTAAAAGGTAATGGATTGGTTCTTGGCCCGTAGAGGGAAAATTTTCATGCAAATCTATTCATCCATTTCTTGGCCCGAACAAACAAACAAACAAACAGACAAACTATTTGTTTTATAACAAACACGACCAAAGACAAAGAGGTAGTATATTCTGCCACCGACCAATGAAAGAGTGGTTCATCCTGTCACATGACGAGATCAGCCAATCACCGCCGTCATTCAGTTGTTATTTAAATTAGGTGACATAATTCCATACTTGGGCCCTGAGTCTAACAAGGAGGTCAAAATTGATTTCACAATCGATCTGTTGCATAAACAGAATTCGAAGCACAGCTTTCCGAATGGCAATGATTACATACTCTGTATCGTGCAGCAATTTTCACCCACTTGAAGTTGTGTGTCGTGGTAGCGAGACACAACTTCCAAGTGGATACAATGCAAATTAAATAACTTACGAATAAACTAGAAAGAGTTGTTTTTAAAAGGACATGCACGAAAGCAGCTCTCCGTTACCGCCAGTCGGTCATTTTCAATTTTTTATATATATCAGCAAACTTTCACAAAGTTTATATTATTTGACCGCTTTAACTATCATGCAATATTTTCGAGATAATGAGAAAAAAACAATTATAAAAGGCCGGGCGTTTTGGATTTTATTTCTGCGAAATTTGTCACGAGTTATTTTTGTGTTAGATTTTACATTTGCTGTTTTATTTTTGAGTTACGTAAACAGTTACTCAAATTCAAAATGGCTCCCAAAAGTTAATCAGGTCATTGGCTGACATAGCTGAGCATATTTTCCAATTTAAAATTTGTTAACTTTCTGAAACGCGCTAACGAGTACTTCTTTGTTATTGGCCCTGGTAATTCAATGGTGGATTATATGGGGATCACAGAAAAATGTCTCAGAAAATCCCCGGTGGTATGTGATGGTTATGTGAAATATGAGGAAGCAGAAGTTGAATGGAAAGGAGAATGAAAATGATGTTGATTTCAGAAAATAAAAGTTTAATTGTTAATTCCCAGCAAACATGACACGTTGTAACAATGATGTTTTAATGTTGACCCAACGTTTGCGACGCTGGCCCAACATTAAAACATCATTGTTTCAACGTGTCGTGTTTACTGTAAAGGAACTGATTGTGATGGATATTAATGTTTTGGTCAATGGATTTTATTTAATCTGTATACGAGGAAGATTAAAGTGTTAATCTTTATAGCGACAAGTTACCTAAATTGAACCAAATATTTGCAAATCTTGATGATTAACCCTTTCACCACTGAAGCCCGTTTTTATGTGCTGAATGCCATAAACACTCATTTCATTCCTAATAACAGTGACTTGACCTGTAATTAAAAGCGACTATGGTATTGTTTGGTGCTCAAAGTGTTAATTTGTGATGACAACTCTCTTAAAATATTATTACGTGGGCAGTAGGTTCGCATTCAAAACAAACTCAAAGTATAACAGATACACATATTATTTTAATATATTGAAAGCAATGTGAACAGAAAATGGAAAACTCGCTGTTCAATCAGCTATAGTTTATTATTATCTTTTCTAAGGAAACAGATTTGAATAATTTCGAAAATTACCCATGTAGGAAAAGAAGGCCACATTTTTTTTCAGTGTGACGTTTTAAAGTAGCCTGAGTGTGTCGTCATGATTCGCTGATTGGAAATTGTGCGCACCATGCATTGGAAAGAATGCGCGATAATGGTCAACAGCCACAGGAGTGGGGCTCGCAGCATGGTAGTCCAAAATCAGAAATACGGGAATTTCGTCTCTATATTTAGCCTAACTGGTAAATGCGCAGCACAATTTCTTTTTAAAATTTTGCAGTTTTAGTCTATGGACATGTTTACATCATATGGTCTTATTAAGAAGCCAAAATACAAATCACCGATTTTTTATGATTTTAGCCTGGTTGTGTCGCTTTAAGGGCTAATATGGGATGACAAGTGATTTGCATCATATGAACCACATGCACACTCGCAATCCCTAGACGTTGACCCTATGTTGGGTTAATGTCGGGCCGGCTTCATAGACGGTGGACCAGCATTGACCCAACATTGTATCAACGTGTTATCTGGCCAGTATATTACATAATTTATATAGCCTATACGTTTAGCACAAGATTCAATTCAATAAAAGGTCACCGAAATTGATTAATATGTTCTGAAATTTTTGTCATTTTTTAAATCCTTTAATTTTGAAGTAAATGGAAATGGGAAGTATTTCAATCACTGAGCAGTCTAATTTTCCCAAATAGAAAAATATTTCGTGGTTTGAAAATGGAAATTGCGTTAGCAATTCCAACGTAAAATGACGAAGATGTATCTACAAGCAGCCCATGGGTTAGCCCTTTTAAGCCTGAGTTTACCATAGTCATTTTCATTCACTACAAGCTGCGAATTGCTGTCGCAATTCCCGACTTGTAGTGAATGAATATGATTTGATGTGGTTTAAAAATTAAAGAAAATTACCATGTATAGGTAAACCAGTTTCATGGAAATTTACGTTTTAAAACCAAAGTTGTAGGAAAATCAGGTAAGTTTTCATGAATGTAAAATGATGCTTATTAACAGACAATGATAACAGTGTGTTAATAAAGATGATTAATTGGTATCACCTTCAATCAGCAATGTTAAATGCTGGTGAGAACTAATTAACGGGACATGTGTGAAACATATGCTCAAACATAGTCGCAGCATACTTTTTTCTGAGAAATAAGATTATGAAATGATGTCAAAGAGAACATGGAACCCATTTCTGTTTGAAAATTAGCTGATAAAGTAGTGAGTCAACATTTTACAATATAATTAATGCATCGTGAGGACTTAAAGGGTTAAGCCTAATCTGCACCACGACATACATCAGCATGATAACTCTGTTGACAGACAATGATAACAGTCTGTTAATAGGAAGCGGACTCGCGAGCGAGCTCTTACAGCAACGGGTGTCAGCAAGGAAAGGCCAAAAATCTAATGTTTACAGTGTTAGATTGGATATTTCGTCGTCTGTGTTCATGGGCGCTGACATCTTGTTTCCTGATTGATATTGTTGAGGTCAAAGTTCAGTCATCCCAACATACTTACAGGTAAAAATCTATCGTCAACGTCCCTGATTATCGCCGATGTGAATGTATACACCACCTAGCGAATAGAAAAATTTCCTGCGAGAACATTTCCCTTGCAAAGTTATTTAGGACTAAACTCACTGACAGTTCATTTAGTCTATTTCTAAAACAAACTTGGACGACATCCAAAAAATTTGTTTCCTTTTTTAATTTTTTTAGACACTGACGATGTAGATAACACTACATTTCTGTAAATAGTAGTGTAATCTTATTATCGAAACTCAGTGTTGCAGGACCCAATGTTTTTTGTTCGGTTTAGACTTTAGCTAGCTCGCAAGTGGGCGGCCTAGGCCTTCCGACAATATATGGATCGCTCAACACCCTGCGGCAGGGCCTGCCATTTGTTGTGTAGTCTAGCCCCTACTTTAGTTCATAATAATAATTCCGCTCGCTTTCTAGGCATGCCTATTCATATTAAAGATGATTAATTAGCATCACCTTCAATCAGCAATGCTACATGCTTGTGAAAACTAATTAAGAGGACATGTGTGACACATATGCACGAATAGTTACAGCGCGCATTTTCAGAAATGATGTAATAAAATAATGTCAAAGAGAACAAGGACCACTTTTCTGTTTGAAAATTATCTGATACAGTAATAGTGAGTTTCAACATTTTACAATATACAATTAGTATTTAATAAACATTTGTTTACATCGGTGCTATATGTGCCACCTGGTGAATACGTTGGAAGCACATATAAAGTCTTGTGGTATTCCGGCATGCTATTGTCACCACCATCATCTATGGCCCAACATCAATCCAACATTAAGTTTGGCAGAAAAAAACACGTGTTTTTCGCTACTATTGTACTACACGCCACGACCTCAATGTAATACGCACGCCAAGCAGAAACGGACAGAAACATTGTTGCCTAATTTCGCTCTGCATTCTCCGTAAATAAGAATATTTTGCTTCATTTGAAACTAAAAAATTGTTTTAGCAATTGCAGCTTCATACAAATGGAAGATAGTAACACTGGTTCAGTAGAAAGGTAGAAACCCTTGAAGTTATGAAATATTCTGATATGGGCCATTTTCAAAAAAATTGAGCAATAACGGTAGGGAAATTTTGAGAAAAAATAATTCTGATTTTGTGAATTTAAATGTTATGTATGCATATAGGATACTATGCCAAGCATCAGTGTGCAATATCCAAGCGGCATGTTATATATTAACACTTTTAGATACATTAATAGAAATCTTTTTTTTGTCTTCACCGGTACGGCTTAAATAGTAGGTAATTTTATAACAGTAAAGACAGAACATTAAACGGTAAAGACCGTTCTTGGTCAAATATTTTGAAAATGGCCCATATACAGTCGGATTCACATTAACCGTGGTGAATGAATTTCGCCGATTTCTCAGTCAATTCTCAACCAATTTTCATGAAATTTTACACACACTATTTTCCATTCATGTCGTGACTACCCTGAAAGAAGTTAGACCATTTGACATGTAGTAAATACATAAAACTGTTCCCCTCTATAAACCCATTAGCTTCTTCTCAGAATTGTATTACATGTCAAATGGTCTAACTTCCAAAATACTTATCAAAACTTCGCGAAATTTTCAGGGTAGTCACGACACGAATGGAAAATAGTGTGTGTAAAATTTCATGAATTGGTGGAGAATTGACTGATAAATTGACGATAAATCCGCGAAATTCAATAATCTTGGTTGATGTGAATCTGACTATAAATTAAAGGATTTTTTTTCAATTTGAAATCATTATAAATGTCTTAGTTCCGTTTCATTTGAATACCTATGTTATGGGCCATTAGAAATAATTATCTTTTTTCAGTGCGCAGATCAAATTCAGATGTTAGAATCTGACGTCAATAGACGTCAGATTCTGACGTCTAAAGTGGATCCTCGCGCTGAAAGTGTTGCACATAGACTCTGTACCCGCCGCGTAGATCACAGACAACTATTCACAGATGTGCGATGACCCTTTGACTCCCTCGCCGTGCTTGAGCACCACACAGTAGGCCTATATTTCAACCTTTAACCCGCTAAGCGCTGAATTAATTTGTAAAAAACATCGCAATCAAAGGGTTTTTTCAATTTGAAATCATAATAAATGTCTTAGTTAGCTCTTTCCGGTTCATTTGAATACCTATGTTATGGGTCTACGGCCATAATAAATATCTGTATTTTTACGGTGCGGAGATCGACTTTAGTCGTTAGAATCTGACGTCTGTGATCCCCGCACTGTAAGAGTAAAAATATTTCTAATGGCCGTAGACCCACAACATAGGTATTCAAATGAATCAGAAAGACATTTATGATGATTTCAAATTGAAACAAAACCTTTGATTGCGATGGTTTTTTTTTCAAATTAATTCAGCGCTCGAAGGGTTAACCCGCTGAGCATGACTATAGTCATTTTGAATCTGTTTTATAGCGGATTAGCCTAAATCACTCCTATTGGGAATAATTTGATGATTTATATATCCAGATTTAAACAAATGTAAAAATACAGATTTTTTGATGATTTTAGCTTCAATCAATTGCTCATATTAAGAAGCCAAAATAAAAATACTGATTTTTTGATGATTTTAGCTTCAATCAATTGCTCATATTAAGAAGCCAAAATAAAAATACTGATTTTTTGATGATTTTAGCTTCAATCAATTGCTCATATTATGAAGCCAAAATAAAAATACTGATTTTTTGATAATTTTAGCTTCAATCAATTGCTCATATTATGAAGCCAAAATAAAAATACAGATTTTTTGATGATTTTTCAATCTTTTGCCGCCCCTTTACATGATAAGTTATCTGATTTGGCAGCATCTGTCGTCTTGTTAATTGACCCTAGACATGAGATGATTGACTGTATCTATGTGACCCCGTGAGGACAGCGTATTGCATCGGATTCCTCATGACGCATCGGGATACCCTGTCTTCTACAAAGACATTTTTATATTATATTTTGCTATGATGTTGGTAATCTGTGTTTGTGTTAACATTCTAAGATTAAAATGTGAATTTTAGCCGATGAGCTATTATTTCCTTTTAATACCTACAAATCTTGTTATATTATTTTGATAACTGATCTTGTTTTATAATTTATATTTGTGATAACATTATAGTCTCTAATTAACTGACTTATGTCATGCGAGCGAAATATGTTTCTATTATAACTTCTGGATTAAGTCATTTTGCTCTTCTAAATTCTGAGTGCTATATTATAAGTAAGTAAACTGTCTGTCTGTGTAAAGATGTAATTTTAAGTGTCATATTAATTTCATGGTTTACATTTTACTTGTGGAACAAACACAAGATTTGTATGGATGGTTCTAGAATCTCTGGATTCTTCCCAAATACCGGATGCATTCTGGAGGGAAGAATAAGGATTGGCTGCTGACGGTTCCCGCCGAACGCAAACCGCTCAGTATAAAAGAGGAATGTGTGTTTGGCGCGAGATGGAGAGTTAAGCGTAGCGAGACACAGCTTCAAGTGAGTCAAGAATGGTTTATCTTAGGGTGTTAACATGGTTAAGGGTGAAAGCAGTATAGGGACAATACATGTATTCTAATGTAATCTATGCACTTATATTACTGTAGGCCTACATAATATCAAAGATATTCAAAGAAGAAGATGGGGGCACCTTACTTTTTGGTTGATGGTTTAAAGAATAAAGCTGAAATGCATAATTTTTATGGTCCAGATAAAAACTCAAAATAAATTGCGTTACAGGGGGTGCAGCAAATTTCTATTTTAATGGAAACAGCTCCAGCTCTGAGAATAATTCACCACATTCTTCATATTATATTGGCTCTGCCGCCTTACCAACATGACTGGATGTGACGGAGTAGCAGTTAAAACTCTTTAAAGGTGATCTATCACCCCTTATATGGTATGAATAATTATGTTCTTATATGGGGTGATTGGCTATCATGTGACCGTCTCAGAGGGTCACATGATAGCCAATCACCCCATATATAGAGGTGATTGGCTATCATGTGACTCTCTAAGAGGGTCACATGATAGGCAATCACCCCATATAAGGAAACACTTGTGCCCCATCTTGTGGCAACTTTGATTTATTTGTCACAAATTTATTCATACTATATAAGGGGTGATATATCACCTTTAAGCTCCATTGCTACCGGTGGGACAGTTTGTGACAGCGTAGCCATTATAAATCTTTGACCTTTACAACGCGGGGATCGACTTTAGCGTCACAATCTGACATCTGGAGACGTCAGATTATGACGTCCAAAGTCGATATATGCCCTGCCCGTATCATGCACATATCCTGCCCATATCCTGCCTGTATCTTGCCCGTTTTCTGCCCGTATCCTGCCCGTATCATGCCCGTAACATGCCAATATCATGCCCGTATCCTGCCTGTATCTTGCACGTATCCCACCCGTATCATGACCATATCCTGCCCGTATACTGGCCGTATCTTGCCCGTATACTGCCCGTTTTCTGCCCGTATCATGCCTGTTTTCTGCCCGTATTATGCCCATATCCTGGCCATATCCTGCCCGTATTATGCGCATATCCTGGCCATATCCTCCCCGTATCTTGCCCGTATCCTGCCCGTATCATGCCCATATTCTGCCCGTATCATGTCCGTTTTCTGCCCATATTATGCCCGTATCTTGCCCATATCCTGCCCGTATCTTGCCCATATTCTGCCCGTTTTCTGCCTGTAACTTGCCCGTGTTCTGACTGTATCCTGCCCATATGGGAGGCAGGGCATTATGATACCTAGTAAACGCCAGGCATTACCCTAGTGTCCATTTAAAGGGACATGCCCAGGTCTAAACTCATAAAAAAATCGGTGATTTTATTTTGGCTTCTTAATTTGACCATATTGTTTTTCTGCTGCGCACTTACCAGTTAGGCTAGATAAAGAGACAAAATTCCCGATTTTCATATTTTTGACATGGTTGTCAATAATTTCAGTGCGGGGATCGACTTTAAACATTAGAATCTGACGTCTACAGACGTCAGATTCTGACGTGTAAAAACGTTCCCCGCACTGAAAAGATTATTGTTGAGACGACGTCCAAAACGCTGTACTAGCAATAAACCAAAATTAACCCAACATTAAACCAGCGCGCGTTAGCCAATCTCGTTTATCCAAGCGGAGCACAATACGACGAAACAATGTTGAATTGATGTTGTTCTAATGTCTACGATGCTGGACCAACCTAAAGCCAGCATTGTAGCAACGTCTATTGTTGGCTGTCTAGGATCCAGCCAGGTCGTCAGGTACTGCAGTGCTCTGCTTCATGATCAGACCTTAACACTGCTTAAGGCCACTATGTTTTATTTCTCTGTTTTAGATGATAACGAAATCCGAAATAAAATGAGGGAGAGCAGAAAAAAAAATTAGGAAAAAAAAATTGAACCTATTTCTGGAAAAGTTAATTAGGGCGAAAAAAAACATTTCACAAATTTCTGGAAAAGTTAATAAGGGCGACGAAATAAAAAAAATACCAATTTTTTTAAATAGTTAGGCCTAATACCTAATAAAAGCGACAAAAAAATAAGCAGAAAAAGAACTGTTTTTTTCACATGTTGTCTTTTTTCCTGAAACTAACTGTTTTTTTCGGACATCGGCAACAATCTAATGCGCACGCTGGGAAGAAAAAAACACATAGTTTTTTGGAGTAATGCGTGGCCTGAATCTAATGCGTGCGCTCATCTAAAACAGAGGAACAATACATAGTGGCCTTATCACTCAGTGCCTACCCATCATGCACCAGACATTGAACCAATGTTGGCTTAATGTTGTCCCACCGTCTGGCCCAACATTCAACCAACATTGGTTCAACCTCTCGTGCCTGCTGGGTAAGGTACCACTGACCTAGATGGTATACGTGCGATTGGTAGAGATGATGTACAGTACACAACTTGATAGCTCAACGACAGACACTATATAACAGTCGTGGGCAGCTGATAAGAAGTCTCATGTGGAGTGTTGTTATTGAAAAAGGTGTATTACACCTTTTTCAAAAACAACACGCCACACGGTGAGCAACTCGGAACTATTTTGATCAGACCATTGTTCACTGCGCAAACTCGTGCAAGCAGTCTATTCTTGGTGATAGTTATAAATGGAGAAACATTGACTACCGGTATGTCTCTGGGTATTGAAGCAAGGCAATACATTTCCAGGGAATACTGTTCCTGTGTGAGGATTATATAGAAATGCCTGACTGTTGATGACATGGAAATGTCTGTTTTTGTTTTTGATATTTCCATAGATTTATGATATATAATATATCACAGGGACCCTAGATTTACTGATATTTCACAGGGACCATAGATCTATGATATTTCACAGGGACCATAGATTTATGATATTTCACAGGGACCATAGATTTATGATATTTCACAGGGACCATAGATTTATGATATTTCACAGGGACCATAGATCTATGATATTTCACAGGGACCATAGATTTATGATATTTCACAGGGACCATAGATTTATAATATTTCACAGGGACCATAGATCTATGATATTTCACAGGGACCATACATTTATGATATTTCACAGGGACGACGAATCAGGGACCAAGGTATGTAGTTTTCAAGTCTGATTTACCATTACAGCGAGCTTGTGGTGAATGTCGTCTAGGAAAAGAAACTCCTCCAGGATGATCCTCACCTGATAAATAAACGGGACAATTCGGGAATTTTACCCATACACGCTGCTGTGTTAATCCACAGAATGATTCATTGTGCCTCCGGAAGCTGATTAATCTTCTGAACAAGGCAGGATGTCATTTGGACGCAGTGACCATCGACAGTAATGGGTACACACCCCTCCATATTGCTGTTATGTTTAACAACGCTGACCTGGTACAGTTTTTACTAAGTCTGGGAGTGAGTATCACACTGCAGGATAGTCGTGGGAATACTCCCCTACAGACGATTTGCATATATAGCCCATTTATGCCGCACAAATCGGATGTTACAGAGCATCTATTGAAAGCCAGCCGATCAGGGTACTTTTAGCAAGACAGCCGGCCTATCACAAGCTTACTACAATACTTGAAATTGAGAGCGGGGGACATATGACGTCAACCATCTGCACATTTTAACATGCGAAGTAGCAGTTTCTAATGTGGGCAGTGTAGTTTGTATATTTAAGGTCAAAGGTCAATTTCAAGGTCAAATATGATTTTTCAACAAATGAAGCTAGGAACGAATGTAATACCTCATTTTCATGTAATTTTGACAGGGCAATCCATTTTTGAAATTATTTTAATTTTTTAAGGTCATCTTCAAGGGCAAATGGTCAATTCCAAACTCAAGTAAGCAAAAATATCATGTTTAACAAGTAACGTTAGGAAAATGTGTAATACTTTTTTTCATGGGATTTTGACTGGAAAATCCATTTATAGTATTTTTTTGGAGATTTAAGGTCAGCTTCAAGGTCGTAAGGACAATTCCAAGGTCAAAATGTAAAAAACATTAGTTTTAAGAACGAAAAATAGATAGAAGTGTAATGCGTTTTTTAGTGTGATGTTGACCTCTTTTTTCGTGTCATTTTGATTAAATAAACTATTTCCTGTACTATTTTGAAGATTAAAGGTTCTCTTCAAGGTCAAAAGGTAAATTTCAGGGTCAAGTGAAGGAAAATATGATTTTTAACTGATAAAGCTAGGAACATGTGTATTACCTATTTTCGTGTGATTTTGACTGAAAAATCCATTTCTTCTATTATCTTGGTCATTTACGTTCACCCTCAAGTTTAAAAGGTCAATTTCAAGGTCAAATATGATTTTTGGCATCATATATGCTAAACTTTGAGAACGTATAATACCTAGCTTAGATGTGATTTTGAAAGGGTAATGAGGAGGTGTTGTAGGATGATGAGAAAGCACTAACGTTATATTAAAGGGCAATGAGGAGGCGTTAAAGGGCGACAGAGAGGCGTTAAAGTGAGACTTGGTGTATTATAAGGTGGCAGAGGGAGATTAAGGGGCTATGGAGAGTTAAAAGGCTACCAGAAAGAATTAAATGACAATGGAAATGCGTTAAAGAGCGATGGAGAAGCATTGAAGAGTGATGGAAGCACACTCCCGTCGCACTTTAACAATTTTTGTCGTCATCCTTTATGCATTTTCGTGGGGCTTTTAGCCTTATGCGTCTTCAATGCAATTGGAGGGCTTTTCATTGCCCTTAAATGCTTCTTCTTCGCCCTGAAAGCACTTTTAGTTTAGCACGTCTTCGCTGTAATTAAATGCCTTTCCGTCGCCCTTTGACGACCCTTCTTTGCTCTGAACACATCTCCATTGCCCTTTAACACCTCTCCGTCGCCATGTTACCCATTGACTACCACAATAAATTGCTGCTGCACTCTTGCTTAGGCCAGATTAATTGATAACGTCATGGTTATCTAATGTAATCAATCCAAAATTCCGAACATATCCGGGACTGGTTCCCACAGGCTTAACCCTCTCAAGCCTGAATTTATCATTGTCATCTTTATCCACTACAAACAGCAAATTGCTGTCACACTTCTCGGCTTAAAGTGGATGAAGATGACTTGAAGTGGGTGACAAATACAAAAAATATATCGTTATTATTAAAAGAGTTCCATTAAAATGTTCGTTCTAAAACCCCTACATGTAGGAAATACAGTGATTCTTTAGAGATGCAAAATGATGCATTGATGCATTGTGAAGGTCCAAAGGTTTAACACCTCTCCATCAATATTTAACGCCTCCCCATTAAATTTTAACGTTTTACCATCGCAATTTAACGCATATGCCGTGCCTCTCCATTGCCCTTCAATGCTTCTGTCATCCTTTATTGCCTCTCCGTCGCCACTTAAAGCTTTTCCGTCGCCCTTTAACGCCTCTACATCGTCATTTACGCCTCTCCGTTTCCCTTGACGCCTTCTCCTCACCTTTAAATGCATACCATACATCACCCGTTAACTCACCCGTTAACTCACATTAACTCACATTTACCGCCTTCCCCATTGTCATTGTCATTTATACGGAATACGGAGTTAGCTCATCAGTGTCGACTCGATCGCTGAAGTTAAGCAACGCCAGGCCTAGTCCATAATTGGATGGGTGACCGCCTCGTTCTACAAGGTGCTCTAGACACTAGAAAATGCGTGCAGCGATGTCATGTCGTGGTGCTCAGAGAACTACATTAATCAGATGAAAAATAGCTTGATGCACCTCAATGGCAGGTCAGCTGTATATCTCCCTGGAGACTGAGTTGGAATTTAAATGATAACAGGCCCTGCTAAGTTACTCTCGATGTTCAGCGCTCTGAACAGCCTCCGACTGGATACATGCGTTATATAAGATTTCATGCATTCATTCATTTAACGTTTCTCTATCACCCTTTAATGCATCTCCATCGACTTTTAACTCTTTTTCTTCACCTTTCAACGCCTTTTACGAGCCTTTGACATTTCTCCGTCGCCATTTACCGTTTTTTCATCACCCTTTAGTGACTCTCTGTCGTTATAAATGCCTTTTCCTCGCCCTTAAACACCTATCCATCTTCTTTAAAAGCCCCACCATTGCCCGTTAATGTTATTTAGCGCTTCTTCGTCACCTTCTAACGCTGTTTCATAGTCCTTGAATGTCCCCCGCCACCTTTTATCGAATCCCGTCACACACTAACGCCTCTTCTTCACCCCTTAGCACCTCCTCGTTGCCCTTTATTGCCTCATCATTGCCCTTAATGTCTCCTCATTTCCCTTTAACGCCTCTTCCTTGCCCTTTAACGGCTCCTCATTGTCATTTACCCCATTCCCGTCGCCCTTTACCTGGGCCGCCTTTTAGCATCTAGTCGCCAGCCTTTAACGCCTACCATTGTCCTTTAACGCCTCCCTGTTGCCTTTTAGCGCATCTCCATTGACCTGTATCGCTTTCTTACCGCTCTTTAGCTTCTCTCCACCACCCTTTAATGACTTCGCATTGCCTGATCATTACCTTTGATGATGTTTAATCATTAAAACCCTACTAGAATTAGATTATCCATTCAAAAGCACACCAAAGCAATGTCTTATACGTGCTCTAATTTGTAGCATATATGTTAAAATCATATTTGACTTTGAAATTGACCTTTTGACCTGGAGTATGATCTAAAATCACCAAATATTTTCAGAAAATGATTTTTCAGGTAAAATCACACGAAAAAGATGTATTACACTTGTTTCTAGCTTTATTTGTTAGAAATAATATTTACGCTTAACTGACCTTGACATTGACGCAATAACCTTGAAAATTACCTTTTATCATCAAAATAGTAACAGAAATGTATTATTCAGTTGAAATGACACCAAGACGACGTACTACACTTCTTTTGCTATTTGTATTTGTTAAAAATCATATTCTCACATTTTTGACCTTGGGATTGACTTTTATATGACGTTGGGTTGAAATTACCTTGCACATGACCTTGAAGCAACAAAATAATACTTTAAACGGATTCCCCAGTCAAAATCCCATGGAAAAGAGGTATTACACATTTTTCTAGCTTTTTTTGTTAAAACTTATATTTTCTGTTACTTAACCTTGAAATTGACCTTTTGACCTTGAAGATGACCTTAATAATCAAAATAATTTCCGAAATGGATTGCCCAGTCAAAATGACACGGAAATGGGGTATTACACTTGTTCCTAGCTTTATTTCTTGAAAAATCATATTTGATGTTAAGATTGACCTTGAATCTACAGAATTGCTCAAACTTTTCAAGCTGGCACTCATCGGATTTGAATTCAGCACAAAAAAATCTATAAGAAACATCAAAAAAACATTGTATGTGTCACAAAACAAGGTTAGGCCATCTCTAGCTCGGACTAAATTAATTAATTAATTAATTAATTAATTAATTAATTAGTTAATTAATCATCATCATGACAGCATAATGAAGAGTCAGAGGCTTGTCAAGCTATGCCCAAATCATATGATGGGGGTGGTGTATTATTTATAGTCCTTCGTGAAATAAAGCATTTACATTTTTTAAATATTTTGTTACAAACTATGGTTTTCAGATACATGCATCTGGATAAAAGCGGTTACAGAAAAATTTGTGGCATGCAGTCATGAAGTCCTATCCCGTGAAGTTAAATAAACCACAACTAAAATATTCAGCATTTTGAATTTATTTCAAACCACAAAATTTCAGGACGGATGACAATATTCATTCCAATGTCGGAACAATCTGTGTTTTTAATTTTTTTTTATTAATTCTTTTATAACCATTTGTCAATAGTAAGACAAGTCTTAAATCTTGAAGCACTGACAAAAGTCACGACCTTAATTACGTAAATCACATAAATTGTCAGTCACTTAAAGCTGTGGATCGAGGTAGCGAGACACAGCTTCAAGGAACATTTTGATTGAGTCTTGGGATTACCCTTTCTTGATCCGTGAGGTATATGTAGCAGAACGGTCACTAATCGTAATTGTAAAGTGGTAAGTGTGTCTTTATTCTGCAGTCTGCACGTGGACATATACGTTGTGTTATTTTTGAATGACTGAAATGTTTTCTATGGCACACATTATTCAGCACCGCAAACTAGAACGGCATTATTAGTTGGGAGCACTCCATATACAATAACAATGTCCATCTTAATATTGACATGTATATATGTAATTGACATACATGACATATTTCTCACATTATAAAACCAAAACACAAAGCTTAAACGTTGCTACATGTCATGATGTCTGTTTCACACCGCATTAAGATTTTAAAACAATTAGTCTCTTTTAAACTGTGCGATTGGTGCACTGAAGGCATGTTATTAATTATGAATCCCTGGGGTTGCATAACGATCATTTATATATAAAATGAAAAATGTATAAAAATGGGTTTTAAGATATGCATATGTCGCCGATACAGGCACTCGCCTTCGGCTCGGCCTGTATCTGGCGACGCGTACCGATCTGAGCCTTTATCGACCAAAAAGCAGTGCCATATGCATTTTATCGTACGACCACCCACATGTTTAACTGATAACTATAATATTTGGCCTACAATGCGTCAGTAAACGTAAATAATTCGCAACCGCAGAATGAATTGTTGACAAGTTTTGGTCGATACAGGAAGTTATCAGTACAGTTATCGTGGTCGATAACAACTGTGGGAGAACGATAAATGAGCGGTTTAGTTGCCTAGGTGTAGCCTTTAAGCTATTTAATTTAATGATGCTCCTATGTAACACACAAGAAAGCTGGAGCACTCGATTACATGTAATATACAGGTGCGAAGCAAGACTAATTATCAATATAATATTAATATAATACAGGTCACATGTGGCGAACGTAAACCAAGAACAAGACTGAAACCGTGTCAGAATTATGCCTACTAATAGATTACAACTAACAAAGCGTGTATAATACAGATAACACTTGGCAAGCGAAAACATATATTTGAAAACCAATGTGAAGCTAGATCATATGTCGCGGTATTATAAAATGTGTAAAATGTACAATGCATTGTAGTGGACTGTACGAGGGAGCAACTATTGGCCACAGATTAGTAACGATAATAAATCCACCATTTAGAGGTTTTGTCAAGTTACAAAAAATCAAAAAAATTGAGAAAAACTCGGAAGTGTGTTTTTTTGGCTGTACATGTTTCCCCCAAAAATATTGAAAATATTTTAAAAATGGATGGGGGGGGTGTATGGTTGTAGTCTGGCCAATCCGAGTTTTTCTCAGATTTTTAATTTTTTTTAACTTGACAAACCCCTTATCACCAGTGACATACTAACTAGATTAACCATTGGAGCGCTACATTTAAAAATACATCTTCACCCACTTGAAGTTGTGTCTCGCTACCGCGACCCACAACTTCAAGTGGGGAAAAATTACTAATATTTGATTAATTTAAAACAAAACATTTGTAAATTTTGATGTCAAAACACAAATTTCTTTTTCAATATCAGTGATTTATTTTGCTAAGAAACAGATTCAGCGGTGTAAGGGTGAAAATTACATCGTACAAAAAGAAAGGCGGAGTAAAAGGCGAACAGATGGACCCGTCTTTGCTAGAGATGAGATGAGACCCCCTACTATACCACTACTACATAAACCAGGTCTTCTAATATTGATCAATTATAAGAGTCATGGCTTATTTTTAAATCCAAGAGCTCAGTTGAACCCCTCTGCTACCGTTACCAGGGATGCTGATAATCACGGTAATGGTCATTACTCCAGTCGGAAAAAGACACGTCTTCTTAACGTCACGGCCGATGACCATACCAAAAAACGACCAAGGGAAAACATATTTATTTTTTTATTTTAGCTAAAAGAAAGGGGAGGGGTTCGCAATGTGCAAAATAATTTTGTAAACTAGTTGTTTGTTAAGCTTCTAAAATTAAGTTATTTGTGGATAGGAATTGAGACGTCATTTCAGTTCTCAATTATTGGTAAGTGTAATTACCATACAATGACATTACAAAAAAAACAATTCAAATTTTGACGTCAGCTATTGGATTTAACAAGTAAAATGTGTACAGATAGTTTAGGGTAATTTAAAGATAATTGTCTAGCGTTGTTAATTTTATGATTACGAAAATAGGTAGTTGTGTGATCAATTATAACTATGTGTAATTGCCATGACATAATTTTTTTCCAAAAAAAACAAGATGAAAAATAAAGACGTTAGCTGATGGCTTCATTATTTTAGCACAAAGGCATGACCATAGCTGGTGTTGTCGATTTGAAGTCAATAATAAATACATTTGGTTATTTTGAGGACTGGTCATTTAAAGAAGCATAAGCATACAGAATATAGCCAACACAAAAACCAGTCGTTTGTTTGGTCATGGTCTGATACAAAATGACATCTAAATACTCACCCAAATCTAGGGGGGGGGGGGTTATTTAGGAACAGATGAGGTGAGTTACTCAGATTTTGAATGACTGTATTTGATATTAAAACAATTTAATAGTTTAAAAACTTTAGTCAGCCGTCAACAACGCATTATTTTGATTTATATATCCATTAAATATGCCATTAAAATTGTGAAATACTTTCAAATTGAGTCCATATAGGTTCACGTTCTAGTGATCTTGGGTTAGCCCCTTGCATGCGTCAGGCGTATCCAAGGAATTCAGTCTGCATAACTGCAAAAGTTAACCATGTAACGGGTTCGATTCTCCAGTAGCGTGCCGCAACCTCCTTGCCAAACCACCAGATGAAGATGTGACTGTGACCATCATATTGAGCCTGCACGTCACCACCTACGTCAGTATCTATGTAAGACCAGGTGCTGTCTTCATCCTTGGTGGACACACGGAATGACGTCACTCCATAAATGGGATAACATTCCCTGCTGATTACAACTCCAACTGCTACACGAATCTGCAAGAAGTCAAACATGATTCATGGTGACTGGTCACTCGATGCTTTAATCCACCCACATCCGTCATCATAAATCTTGTACAGCCTCACGTTTTCCTCCCCAACATAGATGCTATATAAAGAAGACGCTGTGATCTGATCATCCTGAGGAGCATACATCTTGATCAGGTATGTTAGGTTCATCTTGAACATTCCATCCATACACCAGCCAGCTTGTGAATCACACAGAGCGCGCTTGAAGGACAACTCTTCCCCACTGATTTCTTCCCAAGTGTCACTCCATGCGATTCCCGCATTAAGATCATCCTCTACTTAAACACAGGCACATATATAATCCACTTGTAATGACAGAAGCACACATGTCATATTGTATGAACCATCTTTACAGCCCGCCTGGCCTTGAGCTTCTGGACAACTTAGATCCCCGTACCTCAGTTCTCGATAGTCCTCCAGGCTGGACAGAGTGCATGGTTTAAGTTCTTTGTGTGTGTCCACGTCACGACATGGTGGATTAGACTGATGAAGAATAAAACCTCTCATAGCTTCCTCCTCATCAATCACATTTCCCTGCACCATAAATACAAAATAAAGAGCTTTCCACATGGCTGACATTATAAGCACATAAGAGAGCATGTCTGGTGACATGCTGGTAAACTATAGGCGAACTATACTAGATGTATAAGGATAAGAAACTAGTCTCTGTATGAATGACTGCTGGTATTGTGAGCTTCAGAATGATAAAACTCTCCAAGTAAAGCTGGGGAAAAGTGTAAGCGCCTTTATTATTAATACTCTGGGTGCTGTGGTATAGTCGACACCTAAGCTTGAATAATTTACAAAAAAAAACAGCCTACCATCGAATGGACATGCCGGAAAAATACAATAACATAACAAAAACTTGAGTGTCGTCATTCAAACAGTAAATGCTATTAAGGTGCGAGTATTAGTAAGGATCACCGTTGTCTGACACAGAAATACCTGACATGCCCCATTGATAAAGACAAATATGTCATATTCAACTGAGTTTATTGACATACCGTTCCCTTGGATGCGAAAGTACAAGGTATTTGTTTGTTTGTGTCCACGTAACAATGAAATAACATAAACACCTTTATTATTTATTGTGCACCCGGTGCTGTGATGACGCACAATGTGCTCAGCGTGGAAGTAGGCCCACCTTCACATGCTGTTATTGTCAACAATCCAGTGTCATAGATCATCAGAAGAGCGTGTTCTAGCAACTACCATCGATTGGATATGGCAGAAGTATGTTTTTGCTTAGAGAGTCAGCAAGTGCTTTGTTCGCCTCAGACAAGGCTTTTGATTTGACTAAAATTATTCAGTAAACAATTGACATAGAAACAAAACATGATCAATAGATGCTGACCCAAACTTAAAATCACTATAGAAAAAGGATAGTCCTATTTTTAAAGATACTGATATTCTCTACACAGGGTCTGAAATTAAACATGACATTATATGCATGTCTCACCCATATCGCACAAAGGAACAAATCATAGATATGCCTGAATGACATGACAAAATAAATGTATTGTCAAATGTACCTATCATCACTTCCAAAATAAGAATAATTTGGAACGTGTTACATTCTTTCTCAATGATGCCCGTTATCTGACACTTGGTACGTTTTTATTATGCAGACAGTGTGCCTTACTTCATTGTGAACAGGTTTGTTTTGGTGGGGCAGCATTGTTGACAAATTGTCAAGCTTAAAAGCTTAATAACTCAGTAACCAGAAGAGTAAGATAAAAAAACATATTCTTATGGTGTGATCTCTAGAATAAAATAAGAAAAACAGCTATGCAGCTTTAATGTAGCTGAATAAGAAAAATGTGGTGTTAGAACTCAACATAGACAGACAAGCTCAGTCTCAGAATGTTTATCTTTTTTTACATTAAACTATAAATCACATTAGGCATCATCTTTCCACATAGTAAGCAGCGGGGGCTGTCCAGAGGAAAGTCACTGGCGTGGAAGCCACCTAAGAAGCTAAGAAGAAAAAACAAACCAGAATTGCGTGTTTCCATTTATTTTACTGGTACTTTCATCGTAATATGTTTTGAAAAAGTATATTCCTATATTAAGTAGTGATGACAACAAGAGAAACCATACAGTTACATTTAAATAGTACATTCTTTTGATGAAAATAATTAATCAATTTAATTGCTTAAAAAAAATCCTAGTATTATTTGATGTATTACTGTGAAAAACATCATAATTTGATACAATATGTTTTCGTTCGTCAGTTACATTAATTGTTTTCGAAAATCTCCAGGATAATTTATGTAATATGCTATCTTCACTCTGCTCATATATTTCATTTGTATTTAAGCTATTTTACGATCTGCATAAAGCAATAATGAAATTAGGCCTATAACCGATTTCAAATTGAACATTTGTGAAGTGTTTTTGTATATATTCTATAAAATGCACAGGTTTGTGCACTGTTTTGGAAACTGTTTTAGTTATATAACAAAACTTTTTACTTAGAAGTTTAACATGTTTTTAAATATATATTATATATATATGTGTGCTCTGCTATATATATCAACATAAATGAGTCACTGGTGCATTATCTATTGAGTGTTTATCGTGAATAAAATGCAGCATTGTCATAGGCAACTTTAGGTGGAGACATGGTGACATAACTAGGTTGTCTGACAGGCCTGGTGGCAGGTGGTCTGGCAGTTTTCCAGAAGGTATTATACGGGTAGTACCAAGGCTCTGGTGCACTGAAATAAATAACAGTAATGAATCAGAATATCAGATGGCATTGGAGGGCTGAAAATGTCAGAAGGTATTACAGGGATATATCAGAAGGCATTGGAGGGGTATATATCAGAAGGCATTAAATGGGTATATATGTCTGTTTACATATTGTACATACATGTCAGGGTCCCGTGTTCTGGTGGCAGGTGGTCTGGCAGTTTTCCAGAAGGTATTATACGGGTAGTACCAAGGCTCTGGTGCACTGAAATAAATAACAGTAATGAATCAGAATATCAGATGGCATTGGAGGGCTGAAAATGTCAGAAGGTATTACAGGGATATATCAGAAGGCATTGGAGGGGTATATATCAGAAGCATTAAATGGGTATATATGTCTGTTTACATATTGTACATACATGTCAGGGTCCCGTGTTCTGTCACCCGGATGTTGGGCTGCTGATTGGGCTGCCTGCCTGGCACAGCATATTACAAGGATTATTATAAGGATCAACAATACGAGTCCTCCTGCTGCAGCAATCACAATGTACTCTGTGGACCAGAAGTCATCTTCTTCTTCTGTGCAATCATTCCCAGTATAACCTTCAGCACATCTGGAAAATAATAACGTATTCAAATGGTGCTCATTTGAGCTCGATATGGAAACATATAGCACTCGTTTAATAAAATAAGGTGATGTATTTCCACGTGGCAAGATAAATAAACAACATTTGTATTTTCTCACACGATCAGCTAAGATTGTTAGAATTGTTTTAAATCATCATCCGCCATCCTGCGTTGATAGCGATGTATAATTCATAGTGAAAACCACTGCACAGCGTGTGAGGACATACTGATTAACTGACTGATTGATTAATTTATTTATTTATTTATTTATTTCCTAGATCGCTTAATTATTTGATTGATTGATTGCATCCCGATACAACGTCATACAACTGGTTCTTTTCCTAGAAGATTCAGCTTATCTGATCATATGTGTCATTTAACCAGTTAGCAGTTTTAACTCTAATAATATGAGTGATGTAATTTGCATAATCAATAATTACTAATATCATTGTACTTGGACTCACTTGCATTCAGGTGAATTCTCGTAAACCTCACATATCGCATCATTTTTACAGGTAATAGTAATTGATTGATTGATTGATTGATTGATTGATTGATTGATTGATCGATTGATTGATTGATTGATTGATTGATTGATTCATTCATTCATTCATTCATTCATTCATTCATTCATTCATTCATTGTTTCATGCATTGATCGATTAATTATTTGATTGATTGCGTCTCAAAACAACGTCCTTCAACTGTTTTTTTTTTCTAGAAGAGTCACATTATCTGATTTTATGATTGCTTTTTCAACTTAATTAATATGAGTGATGTAATTTGCATAATCACAAATTACTAGTATCATTGCACTTGGACTCACTTGCATTCAGGTGAATTCTCCTCGTTAACCTCACATATTGCATCATTTTTACAGATATCAAGTGCCTCATAGACGCTGCACAAATTAGCAACATCAGCTGTAAATATATACAGAATAATTATATTGTCAGTGATACAATTATTAAACATATAACAGTAAGCAACGCTGATTGTATGTGTATTGAAACGCTGCAATATTGCTTCTGTTTGTTTGAAAACAGTAGATGAAACGTGCCATGCACATGTGTCTAAATACAGATATTTTTCATTCATTTGTTTTGCTAAAAAGCCAAATTGCCTATCATAAGAACTTGACACGTTTAACAGGATGTGATAATATATTTTAACATGACTATAATCATTTCAATACGTCATCAAACAGAAACAATAATCTGAGCAGATTTTGTATAGATCTACTTCTGCATATTTATAATGCCATGTGAATGACATGGCCATGGTTGGAGCTGTTAGACTAAAAATAATTTCAACTCTCTAAGATCATGATTTCACAAATATTTGCAGATTATCAGCTTATTACAAGACACTATGTCACAAAGATTGGGCGAATACACGTAATGATTGTACTTGATATAGATATTTTAAGGTAAACAAGTCTTTCTATTATAACATGTTATGTCTTTCGATATGTTTGACTATTGTTTCACATCAGTTCAGAAGGTATTATCCTGCAACCTACTTACTCCCTTCCCATAATGCAGGCTCATAACTAATAAGCCCTAATAATCATTGACAAATACATCAATGAAATGGAAAAAGCCTGCTTTAGTCAACAGAAACCTTCGGCTTATGCCTCGGGCCGCTGTTGACTATGGTGGACGGTTAGATATTGATGGTTGGCAGCTAAATCATCAGAAAGCCTTTCTAAATATATTATTTTATTTTTTTACTACTGCTATGCTTGACTTTTTTTACAGGAAAAGGGGCATTAATAAACAGCAAACTGGAAACGTTATCTGCAAGTCGGTTTAGTGTTGTTTCACTGTCAGTGAAACATCAAAGACACATTGGTTGATCTGATTTTAGCTAGGTGACTGTCTATTAACAACCAGGAACCACAGGCACTGAACCAGGATCCCATTTCCCAGCTGGCGTCTAAAGTCGATCATCACACTTACTTAATATTTGTTCTCCATCCTGTCCTTCTGACACCAAAGTCAAGGCATCACCTCTGGTGTCAAAG